>LUFD01000116.1:0-20463 GCA_003025255.1 Cordyceps pruinosa
GCCGGGCGCGCGCGACTTGCGGTCGCGGTGCGGCGGCAGCGCGCCGGCGGCGAGCGGGCGCGCGCGCGCAAAGTCCTTGGCATGGTAGTAGTAGACCTCGTCGATCATGTTGGTGGCCAGCCACATGGCGGCCATGCGGTCGATGGTGTCGCCGAGGTCGCCCCGCGCGCCGCGGTGCAGGTCGCTGGCGTAGATGACGCGAAAGGTGAGGAGCTTGAACTCGAGCTCGAGCAGGTGCAGCGACAGGCGGATGACGGGCTCGTCGCCGATGGCGAGGCTGTCGGCGAGGCGCGGCGTCGAGGGCCTGCGCCAGCCGCCGCCGACGCGGCCGCGGCTGCTGGACGCGGACGACGACTGCGACTTGGACGAGGGCGCGGGGCTCGGCTCGCGCGCCGTCATGCTGTCGGTGCGGTGGGCCTGGCGCGCGTAGTTGACGCAGATAAAGTCGTCCTTGCAGGCGTGGCCGGAGCGGACGGTGGGGGACGTGCGGACGGCCTCGCGACCGTGCTGCGCGGCGACGTGGAAGTCGACGTCCCTGCGCAGCAGCTGGTGGTAGAAGGCCTCGAGGTACGTCTCGACCGTCTGGTAGTGGACGTAGAACCACATGGCCGAGACGTTTTGCACGCCGCGCTGCAGGAACAGGTGCGCCAGGTTGGTGAGGGACGTGGAGCGGTTGTAGGCCGAGAGGCACGCGTTGAGGACCACGTTCTCGACCTGATACTCCACGAGCAGGTCCGCGACCTCGGCGGCGCCGGCGAGCCGCGTCTCCGGGAGGTGGTACCCGTTGCTCTGCGTGGCGTATGTGCGCCTAGCGAACAACAGCCACGGCATGGGAACGCCGGATCTAGACTTGTCAGCTTGCCCGTCTGCGCCAAGTTTCAATGGATCGGGATTCTCACTGGTCGGGCAGCACCTGGCCGTGTAAGTCGAAGTGGACCAGGTTGAAATGTATGCCCTGCGCGCTGCGGGTGCGCAGGTGAGCGCCCAGCTCCTCGACGCTGCCGGGCCGCACCACCTCGAGCAGCATCCTGCTCCGCAGCTTCCTCTGCAGGGTCATGAGCGGCCACTGCGCGAGGTGAGGCTCCGAGTCGCGCTCCGCGCCGTGCCTGGAGAAGTCGCGTGCCACCACCAGGAGGACCCTGTACGTGCCGTACGGGTCGGCCTGCACCTGTGCCAGTGTCTGGCTGGTGGGCGGCGGCACGATGCCGCGCAGGCCGCCACGTGCCGGGAAGTCCGTCACCCTGCTGACGCGCAGGCGCAGGTTCGGCAGCGTGGGCAGGCGGACGGACTCGAGCAGCTCCCACGCCAGACAGTGTATGCCGGGCGTCGCGCCGGCGGCGTCATGGTCCCTATCGTGGTGCTCCACGACATAGATCTGCAGGTCGGTGGCCTTGGGCCGCAGGAGGTCCTCGCGCAGGCGCAGCTGGCTCAGCAAGGAGTGGGCGTAGCCGTAGATCTGGCGCTCCATGCGGCCGATGTCATCGGGGGTGAGTGAGGGCACGGTCGGTTCACTGTCGGCGGATAGGCTCGTCGGGCTCGTCGGGCTCGAGGGCGGCGGGTCGTTGAAGCGCAGGTAGCGCTCGAAGATGGTGTGGTAGTCGTCGTCGACAAAGGGGTCGACCAGGGCGACGTCGTGGACGTGGGGGTGCGACTGCTGGCCGTTGAGGCGGACGGTGAGCTTCCAGCGGCGGTGCGGCGGTGCCGGCGTGCTAGCGGTCGACGCTTCAATGACGCTCTGTGCGGTTGATGGGCGTCCCAAGTAGGACGTGACGTATACAGCGTCCATATATGTGTGTTTTGTCGTGTACGGCTGTCCCTCCTCTTTCCGCGTCGTCGAACCCGCCGGGTCGCGTGGGCGCGGGCCGAGGGCAGCGGGCGTCGATGTTGCTCGCCTCGCAAGCACCGGAATGCCGCGCCGTTGTTCGTGTATTCCGAGGTTGGAAGCTTACAAGGCTTTCTCTGTGCGTCATGGTGATTGCAATTAGCGAAGTGGTTGACAAGGCGCAGGACTCGGGGAGTCGAGGCGGAGCTCACCAAGCCAGATCTGCTATCGTGGCGTTGCGGCTAGGCGCAGCAGGGAGCAAGCCACAGCGGGCCAGCCAATAGGCACTGCGTACTGCGGCGAAATATCTCCTACTTTGGAGTGGCAATGGTGGAAAGCGGCTTCGTCCAATGTCGGATCGAGACCTGCGGGGAAATGAAGGGGTTCTTTCAAGCAAACTCGTTTCGTTCTTTTTGCGGTAATCGGAGGGAGATTGGTTGCAGCCCGTCATCTTCAGCTCCTGCCGGCGGCCGCCTCGGGGAATTAATAGTGCATCCGAGGGGCGCATGGCGCATGGCAGGCGGCCAGTGGCGTCCATTGCCCCAGAAAGCCAGGGGACGACCATCACGGTACAATTGTGCATGCAACTGGTGACTGGTATCTCCCAAAAAAAATGGTAGACAAGGCGACATCGGTCCCGAAATGCACTCGAATTTCTATTCCATGGGGCTCCTTTCCTTTCCATCCCCTCTTCACAGCAATCTCTGCCTCCTAGCACAGGTGTCACAGGTGCTGCTACGATTGCCTCACCTAAAGTACAGGTACTAAGATATTTCAATGGACGCACGGGCCAGCAAGCCTCCCCTCCCCCAGGCCGCCCCTTGCTTCCTTTCGCCCTGCATCACCACTTTTGCGAGCTCGACGACGCGGAAATAAGCCTTGCCCCCAGGCAGAATAGAAACACGCAGCACATAAAGTCTTTGCGTCAGCTGCTGCTGCTATTTCTGCCCAAGTCCTATTCTACCCCGACTGTCAACCGCCCGGCCGACGAAACGAGCCTCTGCAACTCCCGCGACAAGATTTCAGCTCTCCACGGTACACAAGCCACCCATCGAGATCCCTCTGGGCATCACCGCCAACTGGATTTCTCACAGCAAGCCACGTTTCGAGGAAACCGACCCCTCCAACGAACGCTGCAGTCCACCATCGTGCAGTCCTTCAACCATTGCACATATCAGTCACATGAAATCCGGAATGGGGAGAAAAAAGCCAATTCATTAAAAGAATCTAAAGAGAAAGAGACGCCACCGTGGACAGAAACCCAAGGCGCTGGCACAAATGCGTCCAGCATCAAAATCCACTATATAACGAGAGTGTTGACTGGTATACCAAATTCGCCCGCACAATCCCACAAACTCGATTTGCCTCCTTCCTAGCCAGCGCCAGAAGAAGTACAGTCGAGCGTAAAGACGGCTGAAAAAACAAACCCCAGTCCGTATGCAAAAGATGCCCCTGCCCAAAAGTGGAAACCAGATCCTAGAAAATATCAACTCCGTCCCAAATGCTCACAGGCATAGATCCACGACGGGTTTCCCCATGCCTGAATAAATTCCCAAAATGTGTGATATTGTGTGTGTGTGTGTGTGTGTGTAAAAAGGCTTCATCAAGACATGTCTCGTTTCGACAACGTGAGAGCAAAGGAAAACAGTCCAGAAAAGGGCAAATAAAAAACAGATAGATCGCACATAGGTCCTTGAGGAAGAACCTGAAAGAAAGCGTCACGCATGTACGGCGTTGCCATACGGCGGCGGATAGTCGCTGTAGCGGACATCCCCGTACTTGGTCGTCTTGATGCCGGCGTACCCCCTGCTGGGCGGCATGTGGTGGCTTGCCTCGCGGTAGCCCGAGTGGCCACGCGATTCCGAGACACGCGGGTGCTGCCCGTACATGTAATGGCCGTGGCTGGCGGTCATATCCACCGGAGGTTGCGGCGGCATGCGGCGGCTGCGACGGACACTCTCCTGCTCGTAGGAGAAGGGCGAAGGCATGGGGTCAGGCGATGCCGTCCTGCGGCTGCGGTACCTGCGCTCGCGATCGCGCTCGTACTCCTCGTCAGACTCGGAAGACTCAAGGTGCGCCTGGGGGTGATTGCGGGAACGGTCACGTCCGCGAGGCATGTCCGGAGCCGCAAAAGTGTGCGCACGCGCAAGACCAGGGCTGGGCCGCACGAAGCTGGGCTGCGGCATTGAGTTGGTGCGAGGCAGCGGCATGTCGTGACGAGGTGGTGAGCTACCCATGGGCATTGACCGGCTGAACGAGGACATGTGGCGGGCAGCGGGGGACGATGTGATGTGAACTGTATCCTCGAGGACCTCATGGGAGGGTTGACGGTAGGCGGACCGTTCGCGCGACATTCGCGGGCCATCGCCGGAGCCGCGGCGCGAAGGCGCCGAGGAACGACGGACGTATTCATCGGAATCAGACTCCTCCGTCACGTACGGTTTCTTGCCGTTCGTGGGCGGTGGCGAAGGCGCAGCAGGCGGGTAGGCAGGACGGGTAGAGTACGAGTGGGAACGGCTCAGGCCAGGAACGCCGCGGGACGCTTGCACGTAGGACGACGCGCTCTCGTAGGTAGTGCGGTCGTTGGGCGAGTAGAAGCTATTGCTGACAGGCGGACGGGAGGAAGGGACGTGTTTGTCGTCGCGGGGCGAGGAGCGGCCGCCCTTGTCGTCGTGCTTCTTGCTCGATCGCTTACGGTCCGACTTGGGCACTTCGTCCTCAAAAACCTCGATGGAGGGCTTCGCGTTGCGGGAGCGGTACTTTTCATCGGCCTCGCGCTTGATGTCTCGATCACGCTGCTTCTCCTGGCGCCTCTTTTCCTGCTTCAAAGCCTCCTTCTCCTCCTTTCGGCGGCGTTCTTTGTCCTTTTCACGCTCCTTTTCGGTTTCTCGTTTGGAGTGTCGTTCGGAGAAACTGGGGTCGCGCTTGGAAGAGCGGTTGCTCTTGGGCTCTACGATGCGGGTGCTGCGGGTAACGTAGTCGTCGTCGTAGCGGCTGAAGGTGTAGATTTTGGTTCCAATGGGCGAGGACTTGAATGCGGAGGAGCGTATGTCAGGGGTGCGAATCTCAAACTCGGGGGGGTATTTGGGCGGCTTGGGAGTGGAAATGTTTGGCTTTTCCATCATATGGCGGCGGAGTTCCTCCTTTCTGGTCTTTTCGTCGTATTTCTGGCGTTCGATTTCATTGGTGAGGAGCTCGTATGCCTGCTGGACGCGCTGGAACTCATGCTGCTTCTCCTCCTTGAGTTGGGGATCTTGGACTTTGTCGGGGTGGCACTTCAGGACGAGCTTTCGGTACGAGGAGCGAATATCGGATGTCTGGGCATCCTTGGGAACGCCAAGGATCTTGTACGGGTCGGGCGGGAGGGGAGCCATGGTTGCGGATTGTTCGTATGCAGGACGGCGGATGGAGTGCTTGGGTCGAAAACGAGGGAGGCGAGGCGGACTTGGTGAGTGGCGAATATATAGGCTGGGAGCATCGAGTAGCCAATGCCTGAGGTAACCAAGGCGAGACGATGTGCGTTGCGTTTGCCCTTTGTCGGTCGTGCTTGTACGTGTGTATGCGAGCGTATGCGTGCGTATGCGTGGTATGGGTATGCAGTGAAAGGTAGAACAGAGACGAACGAGCACAACGGTTGAGGCGTGGAGTTGAGTGACAGTTGGGAGGTTGGTAGGGGTTGCTGGTGCGATGGACGTGACCCAGGCGGGAGAGGGAGGATGACTAGGTAGTA
Organism: Cordyceps pruinosa; assembly: GCA_003025255.1. Classification (NCBI taxonomy): domain Eukaryota; kingdom Fungi; phylum Ascomycota; class Sordariomycetes; order Hypocreales; family Cordycipitaceae; genus Cordyceps; species Cordyceps pruinosa. The sequence continues at coordinate 5,553 of LUFD01000116.1, forward strand.
CAGCGGGCAAGAGGTGGGATCAATAGAGGCATAAAGCGGCAGTAATACAGAAGATGAAGATGAAAGAGGAACAAGACAAATAGATGGAATGGAAGAAGAAGAAGAAGACGACGAAGGAAGAAGGAAGCCAGATGCGGATCGGAGAACAATCAAGTCCTCGGGGCTCTGGCTTCGAGGTTGACGATATGGAATTGGGGAAGACGAGAGGAGAGGGAGGATGTTGCTCAAGCGAGGTGCCGAGCAAGCGGTGGTTGGCGAAGAGGAAGAGGCGGGCGGTGCGGTGAAGATGTAGTCTCGTTGCGGGAGCGAGTGGCGGCGAGGGAGGTGGAGGATGGTGAGGGTGGTGGTGGAGTGGTGATTGGTGGAGGGATTGGTGGAGTGGAGGATTTGGTGGTGCGGGCGCCGGAGGAGGAGGAAGTGGTAAGTGAGAAGCAGGGACGGGAGGGGAGGCGAGACAGGCCCGGACACCGGTACTTGGAGGTACCTGGGCTGGTCTGGGACAGCCGGGAATCTCGTTTTGGTGGCTAGCGTGGTACGAAGGTACTGTGGTACTCAGTAGCGTGCGCTGGAGGGTGTGGATGGGAGGGTGGATGCAGATGGTGGTGGTGGATGGTGGACGTCACGGGCGGGATGCAGGCGGGATTTGCGGGCTGTGGCCTGATTGGTCGGGGCGGGGGTGCGGTACTGCGAGGTACTTGTGTCGCCAGTGGTCCGGACAGATGGCCAGAGGTTGCACTTGGCTGTGGCCGGTGGGCAGGGGCCGTGTCTGGCCTGAGGCACGAACCTGGCTGACGCTCTCAGCAACCCGTGTTGAAGTGTAAAAGGCGTCGAATGTCAAGAGAATGGCTGGCCACTGGGTCTGGGCCAAACTTGTCAGCCGTGGTTGGTGAAGGTGGTGGTGTCACCGTAAGTGCCACCGTGCACGTCACCGTACGCAGCACTGTATCTTTAACTGTGCGATGATCCATTTGCGCTGCTTTAGTGTGAGGGTCCGCTGTGGCCACACCGGCCAGGCCCTGCGCGTGCTGAAAGGCCGCTGTACCTGACCACTGACAACCTGACCAGGGACTGCTCTCAGGTGATGGATGGGCGGATGGACGGATGGACAGATGGACAGATGGACAGATGGATGACGGCCAAGAGGCCAATCCCCTAGGTAGGTTCTTTCTTTTGCAGTCACAAACAAAAACAAAAACAAAAACCCCCGAGCAAGGCCCAAGCCTGTACTCCAAGGTCACTCTCGTCCAGTATCTATTCCTACCTAGGTAGCCTGCAGAATGTGGCTCCACGCCTCCACGAGCCAGCCACGCCACGGTACGGCGCGCGGTGGGAGAACGCAGCGGTTGAGCGGCCAGGGCAGGCGCCTCAATTCAGTCCTGTTCAGTAATATCCAGAGAATTTGGACTGCCAATACTCATCATGGAACGGCACTCGCTCCATTTCGCACCATCCGGAACCTACTAGCCTTGCTCACGAACAGCCATGTCAGCCGTGCGTCCTGATGATGCAATGTGCCATTCGTTTCTAGAAGACAAGTAAAAAAAAAACCGCCGCACCGCGGAATGAGTGACCAGTCCGGCCGGAGACCACGGGGAGAGCGATGCAACCGACACTCGATTTTTTCTTCGCCTCTCCTATTACAGACGATGGTGGTGTGGTTAACGGAATCTCTGGTATCGCCGTGTCTCGCCATATGGCCTGTTTTTGCCGCTGCGCCCACCGAGGAATCCCGCACTCGCATCCATGGGCGCGGCGTTTTTCCCCTTCATTCTCGAAACAGATGGAAAAAGAGCAAGTAAAAAATAGACAACCTACATACTTAGCGTCCGATGCTAAGCCAGTCATGTCCCTCGAAAATAGTCGGCTAGGAACGCCTCCGGCCTGCACAAGGCTCAGTCGTGTCGTACTAACGGCAAAAGGTACGCAAGAGGCACAAAAGAGTACCCACACTGTGGCGGTGGGAAAAGCGGAGAGGAATGTACCCCTCGAAGTACAGCTCGGTACCTTTTGCGCCTTTGCGGACCAACCGAGCACTGGTCTCCCCGGACTTTAGGTTTGGTGGGCAGGAATAATCATCAACATGCATATGTTGGTAGTATATGTTGGTGGACTGAGTAATTGTACTCTGCGGGAAACAACGATGAATAATATTCCTCATCACTTTTCGCAAATCAAGTGTAGCATTAGCACGTCGTATAGCGGCAGCCCGGTGTCTGCCTCTGCCAAGATGATTGACTCGCTGGGAGCTCCGCTCGGAGATGCACTCGCTGATGCAGAATCCAATAAGACGCGCAGCGCAGCACTTGTCGTCGCAATGCGCCATGCGACGATTCAGAGGGGGGACGAGGTGAGAAGGGGGTCCAGCTGAGGGATGTGTGGCACCAGTCATCACTTCACCACTCAGCGCCTGCAGTGTCCGCGTGGTTTGTGTGTGTGTGTGTGTCTGATTGTTACAGGTGGCTTGCAAGTCGGTAGGACTCTATTACCCAGCAGGTTATTAGTAGCGATCGTGGATGCATCTGTCACGCGTGGAATTGCAGGTTTGATGGTGGTGGTCCGGCTGCTGCTGCGGCTGCTGCTGCTCGCTTCCCCCATGCTTGATAGAATTAAACAACCAGATACAGACAACCCCAGGAAACCAAATCCTCAAAATCAACTCATTCCCATTGCTTCCTTGCTTTTATTGACTCGACCGCCTCCTCGTCCAGTCCCGTCCCCCCGACGACCATCTCTTTCAACCCAGGACACCTCATCGACAAATCCATCCGCCTGCATATACCTGGCCCCAGCACAAGCGGGGGAGGGGAAGCCCTTGAGACAAGGCAGGAGCAAAGGAGACAAGCGGTGAAGCTGTGGCCTGTTTTGCGTTGAGAGGCCGCGGGATTTGGGACGAACTGGGATTTTGGACTCGGGACTTGAGACTGGGACTCGGGTCCTGGGACTATGGGTATTCAAAGTGACTCTTTGCTATTCCTTGTAATAGCGCGTCACAAGAAATTACAAAAGGGCAGGGCGGTGCTCCTTGGCTGGCGCAGCAAGAGCAGCAGCTGACGACGAAACTGGCCGAACCGGGATGCCGGGGCCAAGTTGCCACAGCTTGGTTTCCAGTCAACGGCCTCCAACAACAAGCTTGGTAATGACCTAGTTTATTCCCTACGACTCGATTGCGAATCAATGCGACAGGAGAGACCAGAGACGAGAGCCGCACGCACGCACTCTGTCTTGTTTGGGCCGAGAGACAAAGCTGCGCCTCCGCCATGTCCAGCAGCCCCAGCCGCCCAGCGCCGCAGCCGTCCAAAAACGCCCTGTAGAGCTGTTCTGGCACCGCTATGTTTGGCCCTGATTGGCCTTGACGGGCCTTGATTGGCCTTGATGGGCCGCGATGGGCCGCGATGAGCCCCGAGGAGACCTGATGAGCGCACTCCTAGCGGCTCTGGCTGGCTCTCTGGGTGGCTGTCTTCCTGCTAACGCATTCCTGCAGAGCCGCCCGCCAACCTTGCTAAGCAAACGACAGCCAGCCAGCCCGCCAGCCCGCCAGCCCGCCACAGCCCAAAACACCTCATCGGCCACTCACCCCGCCCCTCCTCACCACTCCCTCCAAACACACCAAACAGCTCCAGGCTGATATCCATAATCCGCCACAGCGGCTCCGCATCTTCGCTTCCATTGCCCATCTCCATTGGCTTCGGGTGTCCTGTCATTTGTTATCAATCGATTCGGGCCTAGCCTCCTTGTCTCCTCGACCGCGCACAGCTTGTCCCAGGCTCTCCCCCGCAGCTGCACAAGGCATGGACGGCCATGATACCCTCCTGATCGTTTGATCGTGTCCATGTGGTCTGCCTTGGTGGCCGGGCCAAGCCGCCTTTGATGTATTCGTCCCTATTCGGTAACCAGCTTGCCAGGGATCGATTCCAGCATTTCGCTTCCAGCAAGTCTAGTTGGTCTACACATGATCCGGGCCACTGTCCACGCCCCCCCCCGGCAAATACACAGGACGGAAAGCGTGAGGAAAACGAACTGGGTCGGCCGCGCCAACTGGCCCTCCGTCGTTCTTTTACCGACTCTCCTCTGCTATGGCCAGTCCCGTGTTGGGCCGCCGCTACTAAGCCAGGTAGGACACGAGTAGCATCAAAGACAAGCCCACGTTGCGGCCGCTCCCGTCACATCATGCCCCGCCTCGCTTTGAACAGCCATACATACATACGAATCAGAGTATCCCTACCGCGCACTGCAGCCCGCCCTAGCATCGGCCCGGCGTACCGTTACGACCTCTTTACCAATCGCATCTTTTCAATCTGACTCTTGGGTCGCCTGCCACCCAATCCCCCCTCTCTCGAGGGCTGCATTCGCTGTGGGGAGCCCTGTTGTCCCCGTCTCTGGTCAATATTGTGCCAGCATGACGACCGAGCCACAGCGAGCCACCCAGCAGCCTATTGCTGCAACCTGTAGTACCCGTATCACCTCGCATTGCGCACTCGCACACGGCTGCCTGGGCCATTGAACTTGTACCCGTTCCCGAGGGGGTGTGGAGGCCATCAACAGCCCGGAACAAGTGCTAGCTTCATCCTGCCACCAGCCAGAGAGCACGCACCGTTCCTGACAGAGTGGTATCGAGCGCCTCCCTGCAAGCCTTGGCCTCTAATCCAAGCCATGCCCTGGTGATGTGACAGGCCATGGGCCATGGTTGGGCATCTCCAGCGCCCCGGCTGGACAGCCTACACGCACCAGACCACAACTCCCTGCATCCGTCCTGGCGTCGTCTTTCGGGCTCCTCGTCGCCTCACCTCCAACGCGGCACGTCACGACCACACTGGTTGGGGTTCTCGGCCTTTGACCCCTCATCCCGTGCAGATGCGTTCGTGACTGTCGCAGTTGTGGGACTTGGGAGCAATACCAGAACCCCAGTATGCAGCCCTCAGTGTTCACTGGCAGTCTCATTCTCATTGGCAAGCCCGCATTGCAACGCCCACGGCCCTGAATTGCCCGACCTTACTTGCTCAGCTCCCAGCTTACCTGAATGCCTGTCAACAATGAAGAAGGCGCCCGGGTATGTAGTGATATGCGTGAGAGCCTCAGGACGCCAGAATACCCATTCCCCACGATAACACCATGCACTACTAAGCGCCAGGCTCAAGCCACCAACCCAAGGCCCCCTCGAACGGCCATGCTACTGGTTGGCGGCCCAGCGGACTTGTCTACTTGGTGCGCAAAGGCTCCCAAGGCACATCGAGAGCTCATCACCCCCTCCGTCCTGCCTCTTCTATTTGTATTCGTGCCGTCCTTCGGCCGATCTTCAGCTGCAAGTGCCGATGCGCGGGATGGACACGTTGAGGGCACGTTTCCGGCCGCCTAGTATGTACAACGCATTCCCACCACCATGCACCGCCCGTCGGCAGATCAAGACTACCACAAGCAGAAGCGACGAATCGCCAACGTTGTATGCGTGCTGCCTGATGTTCGGGGCATGCTTCTTTTAAACCTGGGAGACGCTCACAGCGTAACAGTGGGTGCCACACTTGTACGAGTGCGTACCGAGCGTACGGATTGGACTTGGGCAGCCTACATAACAAGGCCTTGTATGGATGCAGATAGGAGACGACAGCTGTGCGCGTTGGGTAACGCCACCAATTTGTTCGCCACGTTGTTGAATTAGGGGACGATTATGCGCCCAGCAGCACTGGACGAATTATTTGCCCGATACGGGTTGAACATTGCTCACATGTCATTTGCATCCGCGCACCTGTGCATCTGTGCATTTGCCTGGGCACGCAGGAAAAGGGTCTTTGGCCGAGAAGAATAACCTGTCATGTGCTACCGGGTAAGTAAAGTGAGCAGTCGCTTGCCACTCGGTTACTGAGGCGTTGGGCTCGGACTTGATTACGGGCAGCAAACTGTCCTAACCTCTGCACTATTGGCACCATGGCCGCGCATGAACATGAGGCCCAACAGATGCAGAAATCCGAATCAGACAGAAGACAGACAAGAGGAATGAGGGAATGAAGCAATTCGCGCCCAAGCCACACCCAGATGACGACGTCTGGTTACGAACGCAGTGCAAGCCGACGGGATTCGATGATGCGGGCCAAACTCAAACCCCGTCACCGAGTTCAGGTACCGGGAAGTACACGGCACAAGCCATCGAGCCTGGATGGCGGTGCAGCTTTAAGAACCAAAACATACTCCGCCAACTAGTTGGATTCCGATGCCTGACAGGCACGGAAAGTAAAAAGTCGGATGCTTCGCCACGGAACCGCATGTCGGAGTGATTGCAGGGACCATCGCCTGATGAGGTTAATACTGTGGCGATATAAGGCGGATGCCCGAGGCGCGAAGGGCGAAGTGCGCGGCGCTGGGGACGGGAACGGCGCGGCGCTATCAACTTGAGAAGCCCGGCTCGACATGCGCCAAAGGTCGCCATATCATGCACACTGTCAAGCCCCATCAATGGATTCTGTGTTACAGGCATGAAGCGCATTTGACGTTATCATACAGCTCGCTCATGTATATACCCCGCAGCCGAAGCCGGGCGACCGCAGCGCTCCGTCGTCGGTCCCCGTCCCTGGGAAGAGATAGGGCATGGTTTGGCGCTGGCCACCGCTACCCGGAGCTTAATCGAATAGAGTTTGTTAGAATGCGCAGCAAAGCCCATCTTGGCAGAGGCGGATGCGTGCCGAATGCCACTAGGCGCGCATGTATAGTGACTGGGCACTTCATGCTGTGAAACGGCTTTCTCTACTCACTTTCTATTGGTTCCTTATTTGCCAGATATTTTTGTTTTCTTTTACGAGGCACTTCAGTAGCGTCCAAGCCAAGGGTGATATGACACATCGTGGCAGCCGGCGTCACTGAGTTGTTCAATGTTGGAGGCCTGGAAGGGACATCGGACTGCTCGCTCTTGTCACTCCCGTCGTCATCATGAGAATTCTGTATATGCGTTGCACAAGCAGGCTAAATGACGGGCTTGTCTTTTCTGCTCTTGCTGTCATGACCCCGGCCAAAGTTGCACGACAGCTTTGACCACGGGGCCGCGGAACGTTGAGAGTGCGTCGTCCAAGTAGAAAAATGGCCAAAAAAAGGGATGTGAAGCTGACAGAATAGGGCACATTCCCATTTTGGCAAATCACCTGCCCTGGTGTCAGCCGCCCAAGGGCCTACCGGTGTAAGTTCTTGGGTGGCCGTTTGAGGCGATTGTGTTGTTGACGCGGTGTAACCGCCTGCAAGACTCAACAAGAAAGCAGACAGCGAGATCCATGTAGCCATGACGCGTACATGGCTCGCGTTGCGATCAACGTCAACCAGCAGAGTTCTGTGCCTTGCTTCCTCTGCATCACAATGGAACTTGTGACTTTGGCTGGGAAGGACGCTGACGACTCAGGCTCATCACAGTACATGCAGATGACTCATATGAAAAAACAGGTTCTACCTAATATTCACATGTTGTATGTTTTTCTTTCATGCCTGGAGCTTGTGCGCCCAGGGCGGCACGAAACACAACCCATATCCCTCTACTTTTGTTGGCTCGAACTTTGGTCCGCCTCCTGGCCCAACGTCGCGTGCCGGGGTTGGACGCGCGGTGGCGACTACAAGATAAAAGCAGCGAGGGGTTGAGAGCATTTTGAGGCGAGAAAAAAGTTCTCGTGATGCAGCCATATAGTTGGTGACGCTACTCAGAGATCCATGGGGACAGAGGAGACCAAGCTGCGCCCTACGACGTTGGATCAACTTGGATTTGTTGCGGATCTTAGCACCCCCTCTCGCCCATTCGCCCTTTTTTTCAGCTATCATTCTTGCCTGCCATTCAAGATGTTGCGTCAGGCCGTGCGAGCCTCCGAGTTGCCCTTTTCAGAAGCATCGGCGAGCTGACTCGGGCCTAGCGTCCAACGACCAGCATGGCGATATATACGGGCACCATGTCGACTTGAGCTCCAAATACCATCTTCATCTTCAAAGAGAATCTAGGTTCCATATTTTATTACCGAAAATGACAGACGTAGACTGGGAGGGCCTCAACAAGAAGCTCTGGGACGAGCGCGCTCCTCTTGTAAGTGCCGGTCGTCACGCCCCGTCCAGCGCCGCTTACACGGAACACGCATAGCACGCCGCATCCCCGGACTACAACGTCAGCGACTTCATCGCCTCGCCCGAGTACATCTCCGACGTGGTCGCCTTTGACGTGCCTCTCATCGGGAGCGTCGCCGGGCTGCGCTGCGCGCACCTGCAGTGCCACATCGGCACTGACACGCTGAGCCTGGCGCGCCGCGGCGCCGCCTCCGTCACCGGGCTCGACTTCTCCGGGGCGTCCGTCGCCGAGGCCCGCAAGCTCGCGGCCGCCACGCGCGGCACCGGCGGCGAGAAGCTCGCCTTTGTCGAGGCCTCCGTGTACGACGCGCCCGACGCGCTGCCCCGCGGCGCCTTCGACCTCGTCTTCACGGGCGTCGGCGCGCTCTGCTGGATCCCGGACGCGCGGCGCTGGGCGGCGGCCGTCGCGGCGCTGCTGCGGCCCGACGGCGGCCGGCTGTTCCTGCGCGAGGGCCACCCGGCGCTGTGGGCGCTGGACGACAAGGACGGCGACGGGGGCAAGCTTGTGGTGAAGCACCCGTACTTTGAGCGCGGCGGGCGGCCGCTGTTGTTCGACGAGGGCGGCGCCACGTACGTGCGGCACGCGCCGCACGAGTTTGCGCACACGGTCACGGCCGAGTTCAACCACGGCCTCGGGGAGATTGTGCAGGCGCTCCTGGACGCAGGCCTGCGGGTGACCGGGCTGGTGGAACACCAGAGCGTGCCGTGGGACGCGCTCCCGGGCCGGATGGAGGATATTGGCGGAGGTGAGTTTTTAGATATGAGGGAATTTTTAGGAAATAATTTGCTAACGAGCTTGGGCAGGCGAGTATGCTCTCAAGAGCGAGCGCTGGCGGCTGCCGTTGACGTATACGCTCCAAGCTGTCAAGGATTGATTTCAGGCCCAGCATCATATGTTGGCAGAAAAGGAAACTACCGAGGCATTACTTCGTACATCCATATCACCATATGTCCACCACATTCTTTCGTGCCACTCGCAACGGTTGACAGCGCCATTACCATGTAGCACTAACCCACAGATCGCCATCTTGTTTGATGCCCAAGGGGATCACCAAGGAGAAAAGGGAAAACAGGACAAAGAGATAAAAGGGGAAAACAGTACAAAGAGATACATCCCCAGCCAAGCAAACTAAACACAGCACAATGACGTTCACGAATGGGCCCCGGACCATTTCTCTTTCTTTCCTCTCCTGATCCGTTTTTCTCACTGGATGTACGCGATCGACGATGCTCCTCCTCCGCCATCCATCCAACCCCGCGATCCACATATGCGGCCCGCGCAACACCTACGTCATTGCGTGGGTGACAGGAAGACAGGCTGGAGTCGGCAGGGCATCACATGGCGAATGCCGTGGAACACAAACATGAGGCAAGAGAAAGAGGGTATCGGTGGGGGAGGGGGCCTGTTGCAGCGTTGGTCAGCTGAGAGGCTTGGAAATGAACATAGCGCTGGACGTGATACGTGCCTGACGTCTGAAGAGGCATTGCCTAGAAGGAAACTAGTTAGCCCTGTTGAGGGTTGGGTATAGTTAGGAATGCCATTGTAGTTCTTCGAACAGGATATGTAAAGAGGATAGATGCTTGTTCATCAAGGCGGCGATGGCCCCCAGTCTCCTCGCGTCAGCAGTGCAGAGCGACTAAGAACAGGATGTAGAAGCATCTGTTATAAAAAAGGTACAAAAGTATATCACAAAGTACTAGTCGTTTTTAAAAAAATAAAATACTGGGTTTTATGATTTTGTGCGGTGTGTAGTATCTAGTTATACAGAAGAGATTTCGAAAGAAAGTAGCGCCGAGAAGTGCGGCCGGCGATCGCCTACATACTGAGTCGTCCCGGGCGAGCCGGACGACCTGCTGATCCCGGTTTATTGCTAGTTCTTCTTGGTGTCACCATAATAGCGCTCACCGACGGTGGCCTCCTGCAGCCAGGCCGGGGGGTTCTCGGCGCTGTAGTCGGTGCGCGGCTTGTCGGGAAACACGGACTCGGGCATGAAATCGGCCATGACCGGGATGAGGCCGCGCGAGTCGCGGAGCATGCGGACCTGGGGGGCGAGACCGTCGCCCGAGTAGCCCGTGAGCGGCCAGGTGGTGAAGACGGCGCCGCAGTTGAGGAAGAAGAACTCGGGCTTGGAGCCGATCTTCGCGGCGCGGCTCTCGGCGTTGTCGGCGCGGTTAAACACCTTCATGCTGGCGCCGGCGTCCCCCATCACGTGGTACGTGGTGTCGGCGTCGATCTTGCAGCCCTTGTCGTACGCGACGGCCAGGCGCGCGTCAGCTTGTTCAGCATGCTGATGCCGCCGTACGGGCACACGATGGCGGTGGCGGCCTGGCCGGGGGTGTCAACGACGTCCATCTGGAACTTGCAGATGCCCTCGCTGCGGCGGGGGACGTTGGTGACGGCCACGTTGAACTGGCCGGCGGGCGCCTGCATCTTGCTCTCCTTGCCCTCCTTGCCCTCCTCGGCGGCGCGCTCCTCGAGGTGGCGCTTGACCACGTCGACCATCACGGGGGAGAGCCCGCCGCCGCCGCCGCGCTTCATGCGGGGGACGGTTTTCTCGTTGTTGTCGGACTCGAGCTTGGAGCCGCCCTCGTACTCGGTCGCCCCGGCGGGCTCGCCGGACGCCGTCTCCGGCTGCGGCTCGCGCCACTTCCCATGGAGCTTGCGCAGGTAGCACGAGTACTGGCAGCGGTCGTCGCGGACGGACATGACGCCGCGGATGACCACGGGATTGGGCACTGTGTCGCAGTCCGCGTACTGGCAGCCCGGAGCGAGGCCGGGGGTGGCCGCGGTGAGGCTGGCGGCGCCGAGTGCAATCATGTAGGAAGGACGCATCTTGGTGGTTGGGTTTCGGTCGGATTGAGAGAGTGGAAAGATCAAGTAGATGAGCAAAGATGCTGTGAGTTGCTTGTGGCGTTTGATGCAGAGTTTGGGTAGAACAATGGCCTTTATATAGATGGAGAGGCAACAGCCAGGACTTGGACACGCTGTGATGTGTGAGGCTGTTGTTCAACACACAGCCTTGGCCTTATAGTATGCACAATTATATGATGCTATATCGACGATTCTCTATCATGGCGTTGATGCCTCCACAAAATTCAAGTAGATACGTTCGATCCCCGAAATTGGCTTCTCTGCGACAAGTATATATGATGGCCCCTCTATAGCCGGTTGGTCGGTCTCGTCTCGGCCCGCCTGCCTCATGCATGATGGATCTGCCGTATAGTCGCCTCTGCCGGGGCGTGGTCGGTAGATAGATCCGCTTCTCACAGCGAGGCCGCAGCTACTGCGAGCCGATACGGTGCTTCATGTTCAATGTGACAAGAAACACAAGCAAGTAGCCCATCGACACAACCCGCCTGTTCTTCGAAGGGCAACAAGCGCTCAGCTGCGACAGACGACGAGCACGAGACCAACTGGTGTGATGCGAACCCAATAACATGAGCAGAGCGAAGAGCATTGGCCAACCACTTGCTGCGGAAGAACAGGTTCGGCCTGCCCTCGTATTGCTTCTGCGACAGGCGGAAATCAGCAAGGTGAAGGCGGCTCTGTGTTGAGCCCGGGGAGACTCGACGGCGTCGCCGAGAGGACGGCTCTGCCCACGTCGCCGTGGTTGGCCCTGCGAACCTCATTCTGTCTCTCCCCTGCCGGAACCCGAATCAAGCGAGCAAGGCGGCCGCGGTCGTGGTACGGGCGAGGATGGCGCGAGCCCGCCGCCGGCCGCGGAGGTACTCGGTATGGGCTGCAAGGGGTGTCCCTCGCTGCATCCTGAGCGCTCTGCGTAGCCCACGCCGGGGACCACCATTCTCGCTTCATCCATGGTCGTCCAGAATCTCTCGTGGGGTTGATATCAGACGGCCTGGCCGCTCTGGTGCGCTCGGGGCTGGACCGTGGATGCCTAACATGTGCTCTCTGAGGGGGTCTTCATGATCAGGAACAAGGTACACTGAACCAGGGCCGGCGTCTTATTGGCCGACGACGAAGCATCTGCCTTTGCCTGATTTTTGCGACGGGGAATTCAGAGTAGTCAACGTCGCGGACGCCGATGACCCGCCGCGTGTAATACTGCACTGGAGGCGAAAGTTGCGTCGGGCAGGCACCACAGCGCAAAGTCACGAGACAGCATGTCCTAGACTGATAGCACATGCCCGCGGACTTGCACCAATCCTAGAAAACAATTGCAAGACGCATGACGGCCGAACGAGGAAGCGTGTAAAGGCGTGTGCGCGGCCTGGGTCTTGAACATGGCGTGAGCCTCGCAGGCGGGCCATGGCTGCTCCAGTTGGATTTCCTCGTTTCAACATGGCCGACGCATTCCCAAACCATCGCTACCTGATTTCACGGCCGGGGTTGGACAGGAGCTCAACCTGCCTCCTGTAAGCAACGGGGGCAACAGCTTGGGAAACAGCCGAGAGCCACTGCGACTTGCCCCCGTTGACTATGAAGACGACGCTACGGATAACCACACCGGATGCAGTCCGTTTCGCCGTCGAGGATAACTGCTCAACTGCAATCTGGGGACAGTTCGGCGAGCATGGAGGCCATATTCCCATCCTTGCTCTAGCTGAGGCTGTTCGAGCCCCCGGGGAAGGTTGGAACGCCTGCATCCTGCACAATGGCCGGAGTTCCAAGTCTCCTTGGTCGGCGAGCCTCCAAAATCTCGGAATTTCAATAAATTTGCACGGTAAACCTGCTGTCCTTGACGACCACACACCAGCTTCCTATGCCCTGGCGACTGGCAACATTCTCGCGTAGTAGCCAGTCACGACATCCACGACCAGAGTTGCGCGGCGCTTGCCGCCGCTTTACTTTGCCGACGCAGCATCGGGCATCAAAATTCCTTTACTGGACACGTTCGCACCTCCCGGGAGCTGCCTTGGGGCGCGAATGATCAAGAGCTCGACAAGCTACTAACCATTACCAGGGGACTAACACACTGTAAACAGTCCCTTATATCTCTGTCATTCAAGGTAAAGAAGTTATAAACTCTAGAGGGTAGATGAATATTTAACTATATTATCTTTTCCTCTATTTAGAGTTTTTATATCTAATTCTACTACTATTTTATATTAAGTTAGAGTAGTATAAACCTTTTTTCTAACATCCTTATCCATGATAAGTCGCTATGAAACTTTTATAACTTCTTCTTTAACACCGTTCATCTTCCACATCGTTTCTCTAGCTAATATAAAATAATCCAAGTATAAAACTTTACAACTAACTTATAATGTATTTAATCTATATTGTTAAAGAATTTTATAGTATACCTTTTATTACTATTGGAACTATGTAAATATAGCTGAGAAAATAAATTGTGACAGACTTTTGCAGGGGACATTCGCAGTGTTGGACGCCCCGTCCGCTCAGGAGCCCGCGATGCTTGCACGTCTGCTGATGCGAAAATCACACCATTTTGACTTGGTCTGGTTGGGAGCTGTCCTCATGGGCGTGCAGCTCGGCCTTCTGCCCGCCCGACTGACTTGCAAGCGGCTGCTTGGACGGACACGTTCGCTTCATTTCTTTAGAGGCCTTTTTCTGCTGGGCCCGTCAACGGCGAAATGACGCGGGCCGACGGGGCGCGGTTGATGTTCCTCGCGCAAAGCGAGTGCCACGGCTCGCCGCCGCTGGTGCCATTTACGCCGTTTGGTGTAATAGCGCGGGAAGACGGCATGCTGGACGTGCAGTTGCACGCCGCTGGCACCGGCCGCCATGCGTCACGAGACGCGGGCATGTCGTGGAACTGCAGAGACGACAGCACAATATTCCAAAGCCGAACTGCATCTGCGGGGAGGGGCAGCGAAGGAGAAATTCAAATAGAGGACGGGGACGGCTCGATACCGTGTTGGAAACTCGATCGCGATCAGGATTGCTCTCGGACCATGACGCGGAGCATCTTCATGTGGCTGCGAGACGCGGACGGCTATCCGGTGGCTGAGCGAGCCATTCGAGAACATTCGTGGATTTCTGATCATCTGAGCTCGGACGAAGAAAGCAACACAGCGGAAGCGGAGGGCAGCTCCAGAGTGGGCAGAAACGCTGGACGGCGGAGGACGCGAACCCGGCGGCGACAAAGGAAACCCAGGACTTGCCCGTGAGCGAACCCATCCATCGCGCTCCCGCGAGAGACCCGGGGCAGAATACTGGGCAGAATACTGGGCAGAATATTCGCAACCCCATCTGGCCCTTGCGTTGCCTTTGCGTTTAAAGTTTCGGCACCTTGTGGATCGTCTGATGTGGACTGGTGAGGCGATGCTCGCAACGGTTTGCAGGGTAGCAGGTGCTATCCGAATAGTTGCAAGACTTCCTTCAGGCCGCGGTCCACGGCATCGTCGACGAAGAAGAAGGCATCACATGAGTTGTCCTTGCACCTCTCCGGCTCCGACGGAAGACGGGGAGATGCGCACGTACCGAGGGCGGGGATCGCGGGCTTATGGATGGATGACGTTGCCGGCTCACTGCTGCCCCGTTAGCTAGGCAAGGCGACAAGTTTTGTAGAGGGCGCTGAGCGACGCCCTACGTCACCTGTCTACTAGCAATGGGCTGGGGGCAAGGCAATTCCCTTTTTTGTTCCCGCTAGTGACTGAATGTTCCAGTGACTGGTGATGAATACGTGGTTGCAAGGCTGAGAAGAGGGGCATCGAGCAGTCTTGCAGTCTTGGCTTCCGTATCGATTACATCGGTTACATACGCGCATTCCCTCCTCCGCCCGGTTATATGGCATCAAGGGCCGACACCTCCTGGGCCTACCGCCTTCAACCTGTCCTCTTCACATTCATCACGCGCGTCTTCCCAGACCAACCAAACACCAAGAAAACAACCAAACCCCCCCCCCCC
>LUFD01000118.1:0-12092 GCA_003025255.1 Cordyceps pruinosa
CGTCCCAATTAGGTAAGGTTATTAGCAAAAATTCAGAAGTTATGAGCCAAATTTCAGCGGCCCCGGCGGGCAGGTCTGCAGCATGCTGGGCAAGGCGAGATTGATGGGCAGTGGTGCGATGGCGGGAGGATGGGGATGGGTGAGGCGAGGCAAGGCGAGGCGAGGCAAGGCGAGGCAAGGCGAGGCAAGGCAGGGCAGGGTGCGAGGTACGAGGTACGTGGTACGTGGTACATTGTAGACTGTGCATTGGGCACCAACACGCCAAGTATCGGGATTGCCTGCTCGCCGCGAGGGGTTCGTAGGTACAGGTACCTGGTAACTACTAGGTAGCGGCCATCTCACTCATCAAGCGGGCGCTCAAACGATGGCCTGTAGTGGTCGCCCGCCGATCTCCAAGCCCGGGCCATCTCGCCAGCCAAGCCACACTCTCTGCGCTGGGCTGGAGCGAAAAATCGAACCACATTGTCAGGGTCCAGGGGGGGATACAGGGTGGAAAATACAGGGTGGGAAAAGAATAATAATAAAGATGATAACCATACAGATTACTACATCCATCATACGAAAGACTCTTCATAAATACGGATGCAAAACACCGCACCCTTCCCTGATCCCTGCTGGCCTGTTGGCCGGTCCCGGGCACCTGGTCCGCCACATTCAGGCATCCTCTACAGATTACTGCAGCCTCATCAGTCCTTCAAACGGACAGCATAATAAATCCCTCTTCCTCCTCGACCGCCACCATTTCCATCCTGCACCCCCGTTTCCAACCCTGTCGCATCCCCGGTTTCATAGCCTCATCGTGCGTCACCACATCTCCCCATCTCGCCTTCTTCCCCTTGTTCCTTGTTCCCTTCTTTTTCCTTGCCAGCGCACCGTGGCGTGGCCCGGCATTCCCGCCCATCCACCAGGACCACACGCACACACAAACACGTCCTCAACCTTGCCCGCCAAGACTCCCAGAGTCCAGAGGATTTCGTACTGCTCTCAAGCGGATGTATCCCCTTCGAGATTTGCATCAAAGAGCTCCCCCCTGCCCACCGCATCATGTGCCGCTCAAATCATCGTTCCTCCCCCGCTGCGTCGCTGTCATGTCTGTGTCGCCTTGTCCTGGCTCGTCTTGGCAACCTTAAAAACATCCTTACCAATATGGAAACACCCTGCACCTTGCTGATGAGTCCATCGCATGACAGGGCCTTGTTTGTATTGTAACCCCATGTCATGTCGCACTGCAACTCCCCCAGCCTGGGACAACCGCACCACGCCACCCCTTCTACCCCGGCCGTGATCCTGGACGCACCCGCACCAAGAGACGCGCTGGCCTTGATATTAACTTTTTTGCCTTGTTAGTTTTTTTTTTCTCGTCTTTTCTTCCTATTTAGCCATCTCTCGCTTGTCCTCGCCCTCACCGTTCTTTCCTATGCTGACCCACCGCGACCAGCATCTTTTCCTGACGACGCCCGAGTGTACGAGTTTGTCCAGAACAAACTCGGAACTCCTCTTCCGCAAACATGTCTCCGCCTCAAACATCATCCTCCAACCGAAAGGAGGGATGGGGCGGTGGACGGCGAGATCATCCCGCGTGCAAGTCATCGGCACTGGATAGCCCACGAGGCAACCGCTGCGCAATAGACACTCATCAACCAACGCCGCCAGCTGCTCTCCCCCGCTCGTCTCAACAAAACCTCCTCTCGAATTTCGGCATAGCCCTGTGGCATGTACCTTAGCGCTCCCGCTCCGATCCGCCATTGCCCTCGCCCGGCTTCCAGAGCTGGACCGTTCAAAGGCGCGAACGGGGACCCTCAGCCATGCCGACCGCCTCGCAACCGCCAATCGCCGACAAGAAACCAGATTGGCTCATCAGATGGCCCATCTTGCGGCCTTGGCGAGCACGCATGCTTTTTTGCTAAACTCGGTGACCTGCCGGATGGTAGACCTCGGCACGGCCAACAACGGGGACCACAAGAAGCTGTGGCAACTGAGAAAAAAAAGGCCACTCTACCGTCAGGCCAGAATCATGGGCTTCATTTCCTTTCATGTTGCCCGGCGACACCAGCAGCACCGCGTCAGCTACGACGAGATCCCTCTTGGCAGCGAGGGGTCCACTGCAATGCAGGCTCTGCATCCTGCAACTGCTCTCCACAGCGACAATCCGCCCGCGGGGGTAAATCTCGAGGTTTGCTCTGGGCCCCGTTGTCGGGCCGCGTCAATCGCCTTTTCTTTGTTGCCGAGGTTGCGCTTCGGGTCAATCTTGTGCGAGACGGTGGAAGTTGCAGCTCGTAAAGGGGGTACGCATTCTCCCAGCGCAAATGTCATCTGGGTCATATCATCTCAACCGGTGTGAGCTCTGGCGACCTGTTGTGCGGCATAAGTCTCCAGATGGTGTATTCTGCAGTGAATACCGGCCGTGATTCTTCGGGGCCGCCCCCCCGCTGCAGTAGAGCTGGCCGCAGCTTCTGCGAAACTGAGCTCTCCTGCTCACATCTACTACACCACTGCAGCCAGTTGTTTTGGAACCTAACCGCACATGTCTGCTTACCAGTAAGGCTAGGCCCATGCTCAGCTTTGCAAATAATCGCTGTAGACCGAACTAGTCATGCATCCTCCCAGCCAATCTCTGGTTCTCGGGTAACACTACGTTGCCCAGCATGCAAGCTATCTGCCATGCTACTACACACAATCGTATCGGAATTCTTGGCCCACAAGCTTCTCCGTCAGCTTCCATAGTCTTTCGGCCTCGGCCGGCGAAGTGGCCCACGGCTTCACTGTTTCAATGTCAGGATCGGCGATGCGCGAGTTTTCGAGGTAGGCGCCGTTGTGGTCTGCCATTCTTGTCAGTGACCTGCTGAAAAAAAAAATTCTCCAACTGAGTCCGTGACTGTTTCACAGTGATGTCGCGAGCAACGCACCTTTCAAAGCGGGCGCAAAAGCGGCATAGACGTGAGTCGCAGCACCTTGGTCAGTCGACTTCCACGTAAAGTCGGCCCAGCCCTCCATGTTCCCCAGGTACCGGTCTGCGTCTTCTGTAAGGCATTATTAACTGTCTGCTAGCCTCGTTCCTTGCGTTCTTCGTCCCCTTTCTTTCCGAAGCCGCCTAATACACCTACTTAGACTGTCATACTCGTCGACATGGTTGCCGAGATTGGTGTGGATGATGCCCGGATGAAGGCTGTAAGCCAGCAGGCCACGGCTGCCGAGCTTCGCACTAAGGGAGAGGGTAAAGAGCATGTTGGCCGTCTTGGATTGACCGTATGCGGTCCACTTGTTGTACGTCTTGCCGCCCTGGTTACCGCAGGTTAGGAGACCGGTCACGCCTCTGCGGCGAAGAGCACTTACATCAAAGTTGTAGTCGTGCCAGCGAATGTGGCTGAGGCGGTGACCGTTGCTGCTAACGTTGACTATGCGCGGAGAGCTGGCGGCCAGTATCTTGTCCATGATCAGGTTGGTGAACAGGAAGGGCCCGAGATGATTGGTCGCGAGCTGGCTCTCAACCCCGTCGGGGGACAGCTGGTACTTGACCGCCATGATGGCGGCGTTGTTGACGAGCACGTCAACGGCTGGCACGTCGGTCCACGACAGGACCATCTCGGCCGCTTTCCTGACCGAGGCCAGCGAGTCGAGCGCGAGATCGAGGATCCTGGTCTTGACGCCCGGGCTCGCTGCTTCAATGTTCCCGGCCGTCTCCTCGAGCTTGGAGGGGCTGCGCCCTGCCAGGATCAGCAGCGCTGGCTCGCCCTGCGCAACAGCCTGGACAAAGCTGGCGCCCAGGCCGTTGGGCGAGACGCCCGTGGTCAGCACCACCTTTCCCCTGATGTGCTCGGCGAAGTCGCGGGCCAGGCCGCTAGCCGTTGCGGCGGCATCGTAGGTCTCGGGCATTGCGCCTTGTCGCTGTCCTGAGCTTGGCTGTATCGAGATTGGCACCGCAGGATCTCCGAGGGGCATAAATGGAAGCGGGCTAGCGGTATGTTTAAAAAGCATGCTTGCCCTCCCCGCGCGGGGCCGTGAACAGGTCTTGTTTAAAACTGTGCGAGGGCATCAGACAATGGGCTGGCGGCGCCCAGACTGCCTGCTTTCTGCGGAGGAACCTCCCGCCAAGATGTGGCATTGGACTACGTGGGTGTATGCCTGCCAACGTACATGGGATGCCGGATGGAGGATGAATGCAGAACGCTTGGGTGGTACAGCAGACGCCTTTTGTGTTACGACCCCAAGCCCAGCAGACAGATATCACGGAACAATGGTCACCAGTATATCTGAGCAAGAGCAGTTTGGCTGCCGTATTAATAGAACACCGTGATCTGTTGCAAGGTAACTGGTTACCGAATTTGAGAGCGGCACCAGGCTACGTAGAACAAGTTCGTGCATCGCGGGTATCCTCTCGTCCTGTACCTGCAACAGAGTACGGCACACCCCGCGAATCCTTGGCACGTACCTACCATACGGAATATACCAACTCAAAAGCTCCACCACAGTTCGGGGGTTGCTCAGCTTTGGGTAGCACGACAGGACGTCGGGAAAGGTCAGATGCACACCGGGGGAGGAGGGCGGCAGAAGTCCTGCTGCCACCATCACGCAGCGGCGGGATCTTGTCTCGGGCCACTGGCCATGTACCGCACCAGCGCTGAAGATGAATGGGCAGGAAGAAGGGCGATTTAGAAACCGCGTCCAATCCGGAAAGGGACGAAAAAAACAAAATCCCGCAGCTCCCGGCGTAGGCCACGGCAATAATGGCGACAGCCTCCTCGCAGAGTCGATCGCCACGCGGGAGTATCGGGCGAGTAGTCGGCTGGTGTTGGTGTTTTTCGTCCGGACGAAGTTTCAGTAGGTCACTATCCGTGTCCATGCATGCGCAAAGCTCCCGAAAGGTGCCGCGCATGCCTGAAAAATGTGAGACAGAGGGGTACGCAGCATCCACGCGGGCAGAGAGCTCTTGCTCTCCGTGTGGTGGCACGTGGGAAGCCTGAGAAGGTGCAGACAGTGTGCCGTGTTCTGCTCAAGGCGGTGCCTAATCTATACAAGACAGTTCCTTGGATGGAGGTCCGCGCCGAGTACGGCCGAGACTGCTTGCCTTTTCTGCGGCCGTGATGCCTATCGAGACGCCTCTCCACTCGGCTGTTGCAGCAGCATCAGGCGGCTGTACACAAGGACAAAAAAAAGAACCCGGTGTGCCAATCAGCCTCAATTTCGTACTCGGCCATATTGCTTTCAAGCCATCGTAGCGGCGCTGCAAAGATCTGAGCAACTTTGAGGCGCTGCTCAGCGTTGTCACTGAAAAATTGACAGAGTTGGCCTATTCCTTGTCTGGGTCTTATAATATGGACAAACATTATTATAGCAATCTCGTAGAAATCATTCCAACCCGCGGCCCGTCTTACGAAAGCCATCGCTGGTCTCCCCGCACGACGTGCCCGATGACCAGCTTGCGTGTTACCGCACGTCGACAGCTCCAGCATGGCAGCCCTTTAGCCGGTTGCCGCTCGCCGTGCGAGGTACTCATCCACAAACCCAGTATAATCAGCAGGAGTGTACGGGGCGAAAAAGTCCGACACTGGGTTGGACTTTCGCCGGGTCTTCAGCTTCATGTCCTTGAAGAGCACATCGATGTACTGCTCACGCCTCGTGTTAGTGTAGTGTACGGCAAGGAGGGCCCTCGAGGGGCTGGATCGTGTACGTACAGGAAGAAAGTCATACACCGAATAAGGGATCTTCTTTCCCTGGCCGAGGTAGCGCTTCCTGGTCCACGCGTTCCAGAGCGAGACCTCCCTGGCCATCTCCTCCGTGCCCGGCACCGCAATCTCGTTTTCGAGGTAGAGCACGGCCCAGAGCGCCTGCACCTCGGCCACGAGCGGCGTCTGGATCGTGTGAATCTGCCCCAGGAGAGCGAGCGAGCGCCCGGCGTGCGCGTCCAGGCAGACGGGCGCCACGCGCCGGTAGAGGCGCCACTTGGTCTGGTGCGCCGAGGAGAGTGGCGTGTCCACCGCGAGCGCGGGCGGCTTGGCGAGGAAAGGCAGCTTCGCGTCGACCTCGTCGCCGGCCGCGGCGTCGTGCCTGCTCCAGTCGATGCCGCTTTCGTCGGCCGCCGGCTGGGAGAGCGGCAGGCCGATCTTGGACTTTGTCTGCTGGTCGAACATGCTGAAGTGGTCGGCCCAGCCCGTGCACGTCACCACGTAGTCCGCCTGCACGGAGCTTCCCGACCGGAGAAGCACGTTCCCGTCCTTGACCTCTGCGACCTGGTCGCGAAGAACCGAGAGATTCTTGCCGCGGAGCGTGTCCCAGAAATCCGGCAGCGTGACGATGCCGAGTCCCGAGTGCGACCAGAACGCCCTGGCGCGCAGGTCAGCAGGTTCACGATTCGTTCGAGCGCCGGGATGTCAACTGTTTGGACACGGCACCAATATCTCATGATACGTACGCTTGCCGCTCAATTTCCGGCTTGAGCATCCCGACGTTGCCGCCGGAGCTGTAGCCGGCATCCTTCCTGCACAGGAAGTCCATAAAGTCCCAGAAGCGCCCGACGCACCAGCGACCGAGCGCCGTTCTGTGAAACAGCCCGGCCAGGGCGCCCTCGCTGTTGAGAATCGACGGGCTTAGAAAGCTCACGAGCCGCGTGGAGGCGACAGACGTGATGCTGGTGCCCAAGACCTTGAAGGGCGTAATTGCGAGCGGACCGGTGCCGTCCTCCCGAATCACCCAGCGCACCTGTTTTCCCATTTTTAGCAGCAGGTAAACGGCATCGTAGGCTGACTTGGCGGATCCAATGACAATGACGGACTTGACAGCGTCGCTCTCAAGTGCGGCATGGCGTTCTCCCAGATCGCGCGAGTGAATCACGGGTATGTGATTCCCGCTCTGGCGTAGACTGGGTGTGAACGGTACCGATGTAACTCCCACGGCTGTCAGCAGCTTCTTCGTTTCAATAATGTCCCCTGAATCTTTCAGAGCAAGACACCATCCGTAGTCTGTCTGGCTAGCTTTGACTACAAATGTATTAAATCGGATGCGCCGAAGTAGGTCATGTTTCTCCGCGTATGCGTGCAAGTAGCCGTGGATCATCTCCCCAGTCACCCTTGGGTCTTTCTTGTCGCCACCATAGGGGCTCATTGGGAAGTCCGAGTAGTTGAACAACTTGAATATATGTTAGGGAAACGCGATCAATACACGATATTTCAGATGGTGATACTCACCCCTAGGTTGACCTGGGCTACTAAAGTTGGATAGAGCCTGTCTTTGCTCCAGACGCCTCCGACGCTGTTATCAGAATCGATGATGAGCAGATTCAACTTGGGCCGCACGTGTAAGTATGTTTTTGCTGCCACAAGGCCAAACCAACCTGCGCTTCATGTTAGGCATGACCTTTATCAAACACGCTCATGGCGAGATTGGACTCACCGGCGCCGATGATCACAGCATCGACCTTCTCGACTGTTGCTTCGCTCATTGTTGCGTAATCTGAACAGACGCAAGAAATTGAAATTGTTTGGCCGAGTTAGTATTCCCTTCTTCTAGACGGCGCTGTGATGCAACGGGAAGATGGAAAAGTCATGAGATGACAGCCAAGGACACTTATGAACCAAACCCCGCCTCGTATAGACGAAACGAACTCCCGGCTGTAGCCGGACAATAAAAGAGAATGCGACATGTTTTAATTGTTCAGCTGACTATTGTGGAGGGCTGATAAGACCAGCTGCATGCACGGCGACGTTGGCTGCAGTCCCGCGCCCGGTTCCGTGAGTGAGGTGGCTGCACAGCTTGCTCAATGGGTCCCCCTCTGCATCAAACATGCAAGCATACCAGACGTCACGATTCGGCTATTTCTCAGCTAGTAGACATCATACGGAATCAGAATCAGATGTAAATTGAGTAACGCATGTTTAATGGTGCGATTGGATCTAATGAACAAGTGTACTTATATGAGCATGACAAATCGACGTTCCGTAGCAAGCCTGGAAGTTGCTTTTAATACACGCCTGTGATTTGCAAGTTCTGCTCGGTCATCCATCGCATGAAATCACACAAACAGAGACAATAGCAGCCGGGGTTTGCAGAGCAGCACACCACCCTGGTGAGGCCCTGTTCCACAAAGCTGCAGTCATCGTAGGCCCCGTTCCGAAGATAAAAGAGACCCGAGACACGGGTAACTAATGGCAGTGCGGGGCAATACACCCAAGTATGCGTGTGTCTTGCTGAATTAAGCCTGGCAGAGGCCGTCGTGGACACTGGCCGGGTTGGAGCTGGCATCACCCCAGTCCATACCCCTCATGAGGCGGCCAATCTCGGTGCCTCCGTCGGCGCGGATGTAGTCACCTGCAGTAGCACTGTTAGAGACTACTTGGCAATTCGACGACGAAATCTGCTCATACCTCTCTGTGGCAGGTACCACCAGTCCTGGGAGCGGAAGGCATTGTTGGTCAGCTGAGACAGGACGTCGTTGAAGCCCTGCCATTGCTGGTTAGCATGCGGCATTTCATGGCCAAGTTTGCGGCTGCGAGGAGCAGCCAGTCTTTCCTGGAGCTTACCGTGTTGCGCTCGTTGTGGTGGTCGTGCTTGGCCCATGCGACGTAGACCTTGGCGTGGTTGAGGTTCTTCTGCCCGTTGGGGCCGCCCAGCTTCTGGCCGGCCGTGTCATCGTTGAAGGTGTTCTGGATCTGATCCCACTCGAGGGTCTGGTAGCCGCTGTGCTGCGACAGCTTGATCTCTGCCGGGCGCCACATGCCGTCGTCGGACTTTTTCCAGATGACCAGGACGCGCTCCCAGTCACTAGGGGAATAGAAATTAGTTTGGAGCCGTTTTGACTGCAGTACTGCTTGTTGGAGACGGACTAATGGTGGCCAAAGACCTTGGCGGGATTGAATCTAATAACGTGGCGGCGGGTTAGCGATCGCCCAGGGATCGGCTTCCGAGTCGATTCTAGGGTCCATTCTTACCCATCTTTCTGGTAGAACAGAGAGTACTGTATCCGGATGCTGGTGTCGGTGCACTTTTGGTACGAGTAGTACACGGGGAAAGACGGCGAGGGGTTTCCGATGGGCACGCCGGGCGTGCGACAGTTGCAGCCGGCGTCCGGCCAGTCGCACAGGTCCGCGGGCGGCGTCTGCTTGTTGCTCTTGTCGGTGGCAAAGGTAGGGATGCACGGCGGGTGGTTCAGCGCCTGGCCGAAGAAGAACATGGGCGCCGCCTTCATCGCCAGCGAGACGCCGCCCTCGTTGAGCAGGTCGCTCATGTCCTTGTCGGAAACGGGCGTGGTGTTGGCGCTGGCCAGCGAGAAAAGGCCGGCCGCAGCGGCGACGGTCGCGGAGACGGAGAAGCGCATCTTGTCTATCGGGATACAGAGACAGGAACTGAAGACGGACTCGGGGGCTCAGGCCGGGCCCGTTCTGGGCGGCGTCCGATCTCTTTAATAACGAAGAGCGCTGTTGCCATGGCCATCCCAACTATCTACTCTTCCATGACGCAGTTGCCCGATGTGGAGGTAAATCCGAGATCACGTCCGGCAAATCTTCAATGCACACGAATTTTCCACCTCTCGAGGCCAGGACTCGCGCCATCTCCGTCCCATAGTGCTTACACGTCGCATGCAATTGCTCCAGTCGTGTTGCCACTAGCACGGCATTGAGTTGCCGACTCGTGATTAGTGTAGAACTAGGGATGATTAGTTTAGAATGAACTGCTTCGGAAATGTAAGCCCGTTGCAGCGCCCACGGCTGTGCGTGACTGACCAATCCCGTCATGGCGCTCTGCTTGTGCGGTGAATAGAGGACAACAGAAGATGATTCGGCGCCTCTCTAGATGCTGCACCCATCGTGGGGATATCACTCGCTTGACTCGGGTCGGGAATGCGAGAATTCACCGAGCATCCCGTTGTGACCGGAGGCCTATTTATGTAAGGGGGGACGCATCGTAGATGGGCGGACGATGGACAGGAGCACTACGATCAACACGAGCATGCGATAGCAGACTGACACAAATGTTCTTTTGCCATTTTAACCCTAAACGAATTCATCAAAACAATGCTGCGTGCCATGCACCAATGAAACCATGCCAGATCGCGAAATAAATGCCAGCTGTGCAATTTCGCTCTTCAAAAGGCCAGTCGCCCAGCGACCAGCAATCATAAACTGTCGTTGTCACATTAACTGCCCCCAAACTATATGCAGGTTGTGTATGCCATCAAGGAATGCCAATCACGCAAATGCGCCGACGATGGACATGGCAGCAGCTGCAACACGTGTTAGCAAAGGCCTTTGTACATCACTTTGTCAGAATCGGGTTCGTACCTCCTAGCAGGACAAATGCAAATGCGGCACCCTTCTTCTTGGCGCCCATGAGTCTATCAGCCTCCTCGGAAAGGAAGTCTTGGGCCAGGAGATCGACGAGGGCCGCGTAGATGAGGAGGCCGGAGGAGATTGCGTTGAATACACCCACGATGATGAGGCCGAACGCGCTGTTCGGGTCGTAGCTGTTGCGGGCACCGAGGCCGATTGCCTGGCCGAGGGGCGCCGTGACGCCAAAAGCGACAACCAGGAGCCAGGGGCGGATGCTGCCCTGGGGGTACGGCACGGCAGCGATACGGGACCCGAGGCCGAGGCCCTCGAAGGCTTGGTGGAAGACAAAGGCAATCAGGAGGATGACGAAGCCGTCAATGGTGATGGAGAGAGTCATGCCGACAAAGACGGAATGGAAGAGAATACCACCTTCGAGGAGGGTAATGTTGGCAGACATCTTCCGGTACACCTGAGGGTCAACCTCCATGCCCGCCTCGTCAAAGTAGCGCACCTCTGTGGCGGGATCCTTCTTGCTTCGGGGCATGCTGGCGGCGGCGACGTCGAGGGTGGAGGACGAGGGCCCGAGGCCGGCCCTGTACTCCGTGGGGCTGCTGCAGCCGCTCTCGCTCTCCGTGATGCCGCCGACAATCACGGTCGTCTCGTTCTTCTTCTCGTCATCCTCGGAGCCGGGGCGCTCGAGAGGGTGGCGGTGGTCGGCGGCGGCCGTCAGGTCTTCGCCGGTGGGACCGCCGTGGGAGTGGCCGCCCGTCTTGGCGTTGAGGTACATTTCAATGAGGAACAGGATGAACATGGAGCCCATCATGATGACGCCGGGCATGGGCGGGTACTTGTCCGTGAAGAGATCGGGAAGACATGGGTTCATCAGGTTGCCGAAGGCTGTCGGCAGCAGCTGTCGGCGTGTCAGGAAGGAGTGATGACTGGGGGTGTATGAGGGACTGGAAGTGCATGAGTGAAGAGGCACGTACATGAACAAAGGCAGTAGCAATGAGAACTCCGGTACCAAAGTGCTTGCAGGCAAAGAAGACCGAGGGCGGGATCTTCAGACCCTTGAACCTCTTGGCAACAACGGGAAATCCGGCTCCTGGACGGGGGGTCAGCATCAGCTACACATGGGATCATGTTCAAGTTGACATACCCAATAGAGACGATCCCAGAATCAGGACTAATCATATGGTTAGCTTTGATGTTACTTTGCACGTTGGGACGTTGTGATTCAAGCTTACACAGGCCAACCACGTGGAGTGGCAGGTCGTACTCGGCCCCGGCGTTCGCACCACTGCCGCACTGGGGCTTCTCGTCGGCCATTCTGAGGGAACTTGTTGAGGGGGGTAGGTGTGAGGGCTGGATATCAGATGCCTTGACCGATCAAGGCAAGAGTAGAGAGAGCTTCGAGGTGAAAAGAAGACGGAAGAGAAGAGGAGCGAGTTCCGAGGGAAGAGGTTTCGGAATGTGTGACCTGTAACCAGACGAGATCGTGGAGTACCCGGTTTCTCTTCGTGCCGTGGATGAAGAAGTGAAGTTGTATTGAGTAAGCCTTGGGTCAACAAGGTCTTTTTGTATACCTCGGCGGCCGCCAACCGCCTGTCATGGGTTGATCTCCAGGGGATCCAGGTTTCTGTCCGCTCTGGTTACCCAATTTTTCCCAATATTTTGACGTGTCCGTCTCCATCCGAGGACGGCTTGGGGTCTGTTCCATGGACATTGCATGAAGAAACGCAAGACGACCCCGGGCGTTGAGGTACGGAAACCAGAGTTTCCGGTGGTAGCGTCGCTGCGTCTCTCGCACGGATGCGGACAGCGCTGGGGGGGGGG
>LUFD01000118.1:12163-39695 GCA_003025255.1 Cordyceps pruinosa
CCATCGGCTATCACATCGCCAGCCACGAGCAAGATGCGAAGGAAAAAAAATCTACTAATAGAAAAAAAAGTGGTGGCGCGCATGTCACGGTGTGGACGTTCTGTGACACGGACTGTAGCGGAGGTTCGGCGTCCCTTACACGGCCGGCGCAACGGCGGTCTAAGCGGCGCAGGGTTCTGGTGACAGATACCCCGAAAACTTGGCAGCCATCTCAGTTGACGCGGGAGATATATGGGTCTAAATGGCGCAACATGGCGTTGCGGATTGGCGACGGCTCGATCTACTGGTCTTCCTAAGCCATCGTGGGGGCCGATGGCTATAGAGTTGAACCCGTCTGGTGGCACTTGGACGTTCGACGGCTGAGCGACGCCGGCCCTCGCGACGTCAGTGCAGGATGCCAAATCTTCCGACCAGGAGTTTTTGCTTTTGCTTATCTCGGTCCTTCCTCTCTTGGTTTTTGTATCTGCCCCCCCTGTCCAACCGTTTTCTTCTTTTTCAGGAGCCGTGCCTAGCGATCAGGAGGGAGAGCGCGTTTAGGGCCCCGTGCCGTTCTGTCACAACCGTGTCTGACGGCAAGGCTTGGCCTCTTGGTGCGGTGGATTTCGCGGCGAGTCATACGCAAACGCTGCATTTGAAATCCGGCCCGTAGTTACAGCCTGGGCAGG
Organism: Cordyceps pruinosa; assembly: GCA_003025255.1. Classification (NCBI taxonomy): domain Eukaryota; kingdom Fungi; phylum Ascomycota; class Sordariomycetes; order Hypocreales; family Cordycipitaceae; genus Cordyceps; species Cordyceps pruinosa. Next base: position 12,829 of record LUFD01000118.1, read on the forward strand.
GATGTGCAGAGGATGTTGCGCCTTTTTCGCAACTGCCTCACGGGAGTCGCAGCGCACTGCCAGGCTGCGGGCGTCGCTGGTGGTGGCGCCGTGCGGCAGTGGCTTCAAGCCCCCGTGATAACCTTATTGCGACTAGGGGCGCAGTGTAGATGGGCTTCCGGTCATGTGCTCAATGTTCTAGAGTTTTTCTCTGCAGATGCGTTGCATAAGTGTCTGGTAGCCCCTCAGCCCTCCAGCCAAGCCAGCCAGCCAAGCCCGCTGGTAGGACGGCGAACAAGTCCGTCAGTGAGCAGCTTTCCAGTAGTCCGTGGGGTTTCCGGTCGTTCCTATTCGCCGTATTCATCTATCGTTCTGAACTAAACTTGTCACGAGGTAGCGGCGAGATGCAGGATACAGCCGCCACACCATGTCCTCAGATACGCCTAGGATGCCCGCTCCCGAGTGACGTAATTTCCAATTCTCAGCACCAAGATAGTAAGTGATAGTCTGAATCCCACGCTGGTCCATGAATGCATCATTTCCCCTCTCCATGCCGCCCAGTCTCCCAGCGGCGTGGTGGAGGTGGTCAAGATCGGAGATGTCAGGCCTGTGTCACATCTAGTGTTTGAAAAGTTGGCCGACCAGCCAAGCAATACATGTAACTCCAGGTGCGTTTCACACCTTCATCGCAACTAATTCCCCCCTATTCCCCAGGTTTCTGATCTTGTTTACACTTTTCAGCGCAAAGGGGGAAGAAAGGGGGCCATCTCCCATGGCCGTCTCAATAACGAGGCACGACGCCACCTCCATGGGCCTGTTTGTGATGTAAATCTAGAATCTAGGGTCCAAGACAAGCGCGCGAAACTAGCGATCGGCGCGCAGCAAGAGCTAGCACGCGAGTGGTCAAGTGCCTCGATAAACCATGTGGCTTGCTGGCTGAACCCACGGCATGGGGAATCCAGGTTACAAGGGAACATGCCAAGCCTGAGAGGAACAACGGATTCCGCAAGAAAAAATCAGGTTACTGACAAGTGTCTGGCCCAGTCGTGCAATGCAGCGCCACGAAAATAACACGCCCTCTCACGCGAGGCGCATGCCAAGCTCTTCACCATTCTTCCAGCGCCGAACCTCCTCGGCCTGCAGCCTGTACCAGCCGTTGATCACTGCCTCATCGACATACCCCGTGTGCGGCGTCAAGAGAACCCGGCTGCGGCCACCCTGGCCCCAGGCCGTGGTCCGCCACTCGCTGTCCGCCGGCAAGGGCTCAACGTCGAACACGTCGAGGGCCGCGCCGCGAATCCGCCCCTCCTTGAGCGTGGCCAGCAGGTCGCGCTCCACGACGAGCGGGCCGCGCGCGGTGTTGACGAAGAATGACTCGGGCTTCATCTTGCGCAGATCGTCTGCCGTGATGATGCCTCTGGAGCGGTCTGACAGCACGAGATGCAGGCTGACTACATCGGAGCTTCTGAAGAGGTCCTCGCGCGAGACGCACGCAAACGTCGGACGCCCGTCGGGCTGCGTGGCAGCAAACCCCGCCGCTCGGGCCTGCTCATCGGCCTTGTCCTGAGTCAGATGGGGGCTCCACGCAATGACCTGCATGCCCAGAGCCGCATGAAGCATCTTGGCTGTGACCGCCCCCAGACGCCCGAGGCCGACCAGGCCCAGCGTCTTCCCGGACAGGCTGGTGCTGAAGCCGGTCTGCCAGCCGCCGGCCTTCACGGACGCGTCGTCGGCGGCGACGTTCTTTGCCAGCGCCATGATGACGGTCAGGATGTGCTCCGGCGTCGGCTCCACGACGGGCACATGGTCGGCGGGCCGCGGCCCCAGGACGGTCGCCACCGCGATGCCCTGTTCCCGGAAGGCGTCGAGGTCCAGAGCAAGATTGCGGGCGCTGTTCGTGAGGAGAAGCCTCAGCTTCGGCAGGCGCCTGACTAGCCCCGCGGGGAACGGGGTCCGTTCTCGTGTTGTGCCTGTATGCAGATAGGTGAGAATCTGCCTTGTTCTCCTTGTTATCCCCGGGTTGGCCCTGGCCAATGGCAGGGCCTTGGATGGGTGTGCCCGAGACGCAGAGATACAAAAGTTCCCCGGCGCTTTTACGTACTGATGATTTGAAATGGCGCCAGCCGCTGCACCAGCTCGTCCCGAGCGCTCTGTGGGGTGGCGGGATCGTTGTACGGCAGCAGAGTATCCCTGAAGTAGCTGATTTCAAATTCGTCGCCCAGGGTTCCAAAGTATTGCGCTGCCACACCCTGGTAGTCGTCCAGAACGGCTATTTTGAGAACCATGATGAGCCGGGTTGTTGAGAGAGTTATTTACAGAGTCAGGTTCCACCCCCACAGGTCAGTGGCGACGAGGGGTCCATATCATTATTCATGTAAGCAGCATAGCATTTGGCATTGACGCAATGCTTGACTGCTTGGTAACGTTTCAATGCATTCTAATATTGGTCTATTGATTTCATCTATTCTGTCGACTATCTATTTCATCTATTTCATCTATTTCATCTGCCTCATTTATTGTATCCACTTCATCTATTTCATATTTGTCCTTATGTTACACGTTATATTATCCACTTCATCTATCTAACTTTATATCACCTTGGCCATTTATCTGTCATTTTTTAGCATGTCAGTTCTTGTCTCGTCCATTACTTCATTCTTTTACTTCATTACTCCTTCGTTCTTCAGCTGCAATCATCATTTTCTTCTACCGACGATCACGTAGATATGGCATACATGATTATGATATGATACAAGACCAACTACGGCCGACTTTCAGTGAGTTACACCCTTCTCAGCACCCTCGCCAGAGTCTCTTCCCTAGATCTTTGGCATACGCGAAGCGCCGTCCAATCGGATGACCTCGCCGTTGAGCATCTCGTTCTCAATGATCTGGCGAACGAGCGACGCAAACTCGGGCGCACGGCCTGATCTCGTCGGAAAGACAAAGGTATCTTCAAGGTTCTTGCGAACCTTGTCCGGCATGGCGCTCGTCATCCCCGTCTCGAAGAGACTAGGGGCGATGGTCATGGCGCGAATTCCGTAGCGGCCGAGATCTCTGGCCATGGGAAGCGTGAGGGATCGGATGGCACCCTTGGAGGCCGAGTACGAGACTTGGCCATTCTGGCCGTCAAAGGCAGCGGACGACGCAACCATGATGATGACGCCATGATCGCTGTCCGGAGACGCGCGCTTCGTCTTGACCATGGCCTCGCAGGTCTGGCGGGCGAGATCAATGGTGCCGCGCAGGTTGACGCCGACGACGAAATCAAAATCGTCGATGCTGAACGGTGTGCCGTGTCGATTGACAATCTGGCTGGGTGTCAGCTTTTCCTTGTTCTTTTCGTCATCTGCTCCTAGACATCAAGTGCAGCGCGAGATACATACGGGTGCAGGAAGGGCGACACCAGCAGCAGTAATGGCGCCGCCAATGGTCTTGCCGGACTCCTTGACCCATTCCACAGTGCCCTGCACGGCCTTGGCGATGCTCTCGCTCTCTAGGACGTCGCAGACGAAGAATCGGGCAGCCGACCCCAGTGCCTTGGTGAACTCCTGGCCATTTTCCTCGTTTTGATCGAGGACGGCGACATGGCCACCTTGGGCGACAATGTCCTCACAGCAGGCGCGGCCCAGGCCCGAGGCACTGTGGTGATGATTAGCATGTGGTCGGGGCCACGGGGAGCGTAGAACCGCGAGCGTAGCCTCACCCGCCGGAAACCAGGAAGGTGTGGTTTGAAATTTTCATGGTGCTATATATTGAGGAGGAGTAGGGCAGTCAAACTCTGTGGAAAGCGTACCTGGAGCAATCGCAGGTTGCGAGAATGGCCTTGCGTCGGAAGCCTGTGTGGTTCATGGTGCCTCGGCCCGCGGAGAGCTGTGGCGGAGAGCTGTGGCAGAGAGCTGTGGCGGAGAGCTGTGGCGGAGAGCTGTGGCGGGGCTGACACTGCATCTGGTTACTGGGCGATGATGCCGTACCTGTACCTGGCGTGGGAAGGGCCATGAACACAGAAAATTCCCCTTGAAAATATGTGTAAGTTTTAATGGAGGGATATTATGCAGGGCAGGTTTTGTTAATGTCTAATTAATACTAGGATGTTTCTTGACGAGACCGAGGGTAAACCTATAGTCCGTCCATGTATCAAGCCCAGGTACATGTTTGCCCGGACTTATCTGGTATACTCTGCGCAAAACAACATGCAATGAGATCGGCGACGTACGCATGAAATTCAGATCCTAGCTTGTGATGCTATATCAAGGTAAAAACTTCTTCTCGCCCAATATAGCTTACGTACAGCTGGAATATGCTTCGGTTTCAGACGCGTTCCAGAACAAGGCGATGGAATATGTGACGTCCGATATACTGATTATGTAAGGGCTCCTTATCGATGCAGTCACCTGCCCAACGCCAAGCCAAGCGCCGCCGCAACGCTGAGGAGATGGCTAGGACGAGTTCGCGCCATCGACTACCCATTGCACACCGCCGCCCCCAGGCAGCTCGTGATATGCCTCCAACATACCCTTAGACGGCATCTTCACTCGATTTCCATCACCATGACTCGGCCAAGAGGCTCCTCCGCCGGCAGCGAGGAGAGCGCCGCGACGGCCAGAGAGCAGGTAAGAGGTCCTGCGGCACGCGCTGGTGACGTAGTCCACGGCTGACTCGGCAGTGTAGGAGCTGGGGAGCATGTACGATTATTTGGCCAAGATTATCCTCCTGGGGCCAAGCGGGTCGGGAAAGTAAGATGCATCTGCAGGAACCCTCTGTTGCGATGCAGACATGAGATGCTGACAGCGCTAGGTCTTGTCTACTACATCGCTTTGTGAAGAACGAATGGCGAGTATTGTCGTCGCAAACCATAGGCGTGGAGTTTGCAAGCAAAATCATCAAAGTCGGTACCGGCGCCCGGCGCAAAAGAATAAAACTACAGGTAAAAGATGCCACGCCAACTACGGCAAGGAGAGTATTGGGCTGACGCAACTGGTATCGCCAGCTCTGGGACACGGCGGGCACTGAACGATTCCGATCCGTTTCTCGATCCTACTACCGAGGTGCTGCGGGCGCCATCCTCGTTTACGACATAACATCGCACAGTTCTTTCCGTGGACTACAGCCCTTTCTTAACGATGCGCGCGCCTTGGCGTCGCCCAACCTCAGCCTCCTTCTCGTCGGCAACAAGCTTGATCTAGCCAACGAATCCCTCATCGACACATCCATGCCGCCTCCTACGCCAAGCAGTGTCAGCTCTAACTCGACCATCACTGCCGGTGGCTTCGCAAGCTCGTACTCGACAACACACACGCAGACCACGACAAGGGGCCGGGACTATGCCGGGTCTATCAGCGCGGCCTCGGTGCAAAAAGCTACGTATGCCCCGGACGGTCGCGAGATTTCAAGCTCGGAGGCGACGAGGTGGGCCAGCACGCAGGGCATATCGGTGGTCACCGAGGCCAGTGCCCTAAACGGGGAGGGGGTCGACGAGATATTTGCGAGGCTGGCTCGCATCATTCTGACCAAGATCGAGCTCGGCGACATCGATCCGGATGATCCGATGAGCGGCATCCAATACGGCGATAGCAGCGCCTGGAACAACGCCAGTGACGGCGGCAGCATCAAGAGCTCCATGACGGGTGCCACTGTGGATGATGGCGGTCTCCCCGGGCTTCGTAGGCGACGCAAGGGCAAGAGCCGGAACCAGAACTGGGGCGGTCTGCGTGAATGGGAAGAGGTCTTTACCCTGACCAACAGACGGCGAGGAGGCAACTGCTGTTGACCAGGTGCCGCGTGCGAGAGGGACGGGCTTTGTATGACGGGTTACGATTGTTCGAGGGTGGACTTTTGCTATTTGAACAGCATGCTATGCTCTTTATTGGGGAGAGAGGGTTGGCTGCGCGCATTCGCTTCTTTCGGACAGCATGGAGTTTTTGGAGTATCGTTGCATAGATTGTTCCCGTTGCAGGTGTGGTGCCTGCCGGGACGGGCAGACTTCTTGACGTTATGATAGCGGCAGTTTATATAGTCGTTTGCCTAATTAATAATTGACATTTCGTTTGTCTTGATCAGGCTGGACGTGCCGAGCTGACCGACCTACCTATCTAGCTAGGTATCCCTCCGGTTACAGACGGAGAGACTACTGCAGTCGGCATCGTCAGCACTTTATTAGTGGGCTCTACAAGGCAGCAGCGGACGTCTGCCGGCGTCATATAATTCCGCCCGCCATAGCGGTGCATGAGAAGTGTGCCATTGCATTTCAACATTCTTACAAAGTTACATTCCCATCTGCCGTGTATGACGAGTTTCGGCAGCAGTTGCAAAGCCGTTCGGCCCTGGGAGCGACTCTATGCGCGGCCTCCTGCCCCTCTAGGTCAAGCGAAGACTGTGCCCCGCCATCACCCAGAACACCAGACAACGTATCCCCAACAAGCCGAGGTCGTGTTTGCACTCTTGACCTTCCAGCTCGGTCAAGTCTCCCCTCAATATATTTATCTCGCGAGGGCCGCCCGCCTCGACTCCTACCTCTCTCCCGTCTGCCGCAGACCCCGCCAACATGGCCCCCCGTATCGTCACTCCCATTGACAAGAACTGGCAGTTCAAGCAGGCCGACAAGCACGGCGGCGACGAGTACCGCGCCGTGGCCCAGTTCCCGACCAATGTCCACCTGGATCTCATGCATCACGGCCTGATTCCGGATCCCTTTATCGGAAAGAACGAGGACGACGTCCAGTGGGTCGGCGAGGCGCAATGGGCTTACAAGACGTCCTTTGCCAGCCCAGAGGTCGGCGCCGGCGCCAGGGCCGTCCTGGCATTCGACGGGCTCGACACGTTTGCTGCCGTGATGTTGAATGGCAGGGTGATTCTCGAAACCGACAGCATGTTCATTCCTGAGCGCGTCGACGTCACCAGCCACCTGTCGCGGGGCGGTGAAAATGAGCTTGTCATTACCTTTGACAGTGCCTACCTGAGAGGCTGGGACCGCGTCGAGAAATACCCCGGGCACGTTTGGAGCTGCTGGAATGGAGACAGCTCTCGTCTGGCAGTCAGGAAAGCTCAGTACCACTGGGTATGTTTCGTCCAGTGCCTGTAGCCGATGGCCTTTGCTGAACCGTCTTACCAGGGCTGGGATTGGGGTCCCGCACTGCTCACATGCGGCCCCTGGAGGCCCGTGAATCTGGAAATATACGATTCCCGGCTGACTGATCTCTACACGAGCATCGATGTTGATGAATCTCTCAAACGCGCCAAGGTCGTTGCCCACGCCACAGCTGAGGGGAGCGGCACCACCCACGTCCGCGTTGATGTGTCGCTCGCCGGCAAAGACGTGGCTTCCGAAACCATTCCTGCCGCCAAGGCTACGTCAGTTACCTTTCATATCAGCAATCCCGAACTTTGGTACCCCGTCAGATACGGCAAGCAGCCCCTCTACACGATCAAGGCCACGCTGCTTGCCAACGGCACTGTGGTCGATACCATGTCCAAGAGGATTGGTCTGCGCCGCGCTCGTCTTGTCGAGCGCAAGCTCACAGATCAGCCCGGCACCAGTTTCTTCTTCGAGATCAACAACATTCCCATTTTTTGCGGAGGCAGCAACTGGATCCCCGCAGACAACTTCGTTCCTCGGATCTCGCCCAAGAGATACCGCGACTGGGTCAAGCTGGTCGCCGATGGCAATCAGTTCATGATCCGGGTCTGGGGCGGCGGTCTCTACGAGGAGGCGGCATTCTACGAAGCATGCGACGAGCTGGGCGTCCTTGTCTGGCACGATTTCATGTTCGGCTGCGGAAACTACCCCGTCTGGCCGAAGCTGCTGGAATCCATTGATCGCGAAGCCCGGGTCAACGTCAAGAGGCTCCGCCACCACCCTTGCATTGTGATCTGGGCCGGCAACAATGAGGACTACCAGCTTGCTGAGCAGGAAAATCTCGGCTATGACCCCAAGGATGCAAATGAAGACAACTGGCTCAAATCGAAATTCCCAGCCCGCTACATCTACGAAAAGCTGCTTGCGGACGTATGCAAAGACCTTATTCCGGATGTGCCATACCACTACGGTAGTCCCTGGGGCGGCAAAAACACCACCGATCCCACGGTTGGAGACATCCACCAGTGGAACGTGTGGCATGGCTCGCAGGAGAAGTACCAAAACTTTGACAAGTTGGTTGGTCGGTTTGTGTCAGAGTTCGGCATGGAGGCGTTTCCATCCGTCAAGACGATTGACGCGTACCTGCCGCGGGGCAAAGATGAACCCGATCGCTACCCACAGTCGTCCACCATCGACTTCCACAACAAGGCTGCTGGCCACGAGCGCAGGTTGGCTCTCTACCTGGTAGAGAACATGCGATATGGCCCGGATCCCCTCGAGCAATACGTCTACTCCACTCAGCTGATGCAGGCAGAGTGCCTTGCCTCGGCGTATCGCCTGTGGAAGCGTGAGTGGAAAGGTCCCGGCCGAGAGTACTGCGGCGGCGCGCTGGTCTGGCAGATCAACGACTGCTGGCCAGTCACCTCGTGGGCCATCTGCGATTACTACCTCCGCCCCAAGCACGCCTACTACACGGTCAAGAGGGAGATGGCGCCAATCTCCATCGGCATGACGAGACGCGAGCACCGGTATCCCAAAGACAAGTATACCCGAGCATACATCGAGACGAAGATCAAGATTGAGATTTGGGCCTCCAACCTCACGCTGCAGGACTTGGTCGTCGACTGCGTGGTCAAGGCATGGGACGTGGAAACCGGCGAGGAGACGTTCTCCAAGACTGTTGCCTCTTTTATGGCACTCCCCTCAAATCGCTCGACAGAGATTCACGCCATGGATGTTCCCGTCAGCGCGCCCAAGGCCGGCCTGGAGAGTCGCACCGTTGTGGCGTCGTATCTCTTCCAGGACGGCAAACAGATTGCCCGCTACGTCAACTGGCCTGAGCCTCTCAAGTACCTGCATCTGCAGAAGCCCAAGCACCTCACCGCAGAGCTCTCGTCGGACGGCAAGTCTGTCGCCGTCAAGGCCGAGGTTCCGGTCAAGGGCGTCGCAGTCGAATGTGCGGAAGACGGCGTCACGTTTGATGACAACTTGGTGGACATTGTGCCTGGTGAGGTAGTTCATATTGGCGTCCACGGCGCGTCTCAGAGCACCGTCATTACAACTCGTTACCTAAACATGCTCAGCTAGATAAGTTAATATATAAGTAATGTTATGAACACAGTCGTGCAGAGGTGGCTGTGAATATTCTGGATTGGGTGTTCTAGAGGGTGCGTTCCCGTTACTTGTAGCCTGTACTGAAAGAAAAGCATTATACTCTCCTGAGTCTCTCAGTGTAGCTCTGGGATGGCAAATACATTCTTTAAACACAACTATGCTTCAGCAACATTTACGACGTCACCTTCCCCAGTGACGGCTAGCTTCTTCTTCGCGAGAGATGCCTTGACGGGATTTTTTGCTGTAAAGATTTCGTCCAATTCTTCCAGCTGTCGGGCAGTTAGCGGCCGGCCTGACACGACATCGCATGAAACACGGGCGGGTGCTTACCGTTCGGCCCTTGGTCTCGGGGATGACGAGATAGATATAGACAGTCATGATGGCATCCCAGATGATAAATATGATGTACGTGCGCCAGCCAATCTTGGCCATGCTCACCGGCCAGGCGAACTGGTTGAGGAGGCCGGCGGCGTTGACGGCGAGGTTGCCAAAGGCCATGCCCTTGGCGCGCTGCTCAAAGGACAGCACCTCAACAATGTAGAGGCCCTGGAGGGGCGTGATGCCGACGGAGAAGACGGCGCCGAACAGGAAGATCATGGCCAGGCACGCGCGGGACGCGTTCCCGTTAGTGTAGAGCGGCGAGCCGTCGGCCGCTTCGCCGGCATAGGACGCGGCAAACTGCGACGAGGCGACGGTCATGCCGAGCCAGACGGCGGTGCAGGCCGCAAAGGAGAAGACGAGGAGCGGGCGGCGGCCGACGCGGTCCACGAGCACGGCGCCGCAGCAGGCGCACACGAACTGGATAACGTTGTTGATGAGCGTGATGTTGCTCTGCTGGAGGGGCTCCGTGTAGCCGGCGTTGTACAGGACCGAGCCGAGGAAGTAGCTGAGGACGGCGTTTCCCAGCCACTGCGCGAGCGCGGCGACCGAGACGCTGCAGACGAGGCGGTACGTGGCCGCGCGGTCGCGGAAGAGCGCGCTGTAGTCGTACCAGCGTTTGTCCGCACCGTCAAGGCTCAGGGCCTCCTCGTACTCGCGCATCTGAAACGCGGGCCAAACGGACGCGTCGTCGCCACCGCCGTGGTACCGGACGAGGAAGGCGCGCGCGCGCGCCGCGTCGCCGCGGACGTAGAGCCAGCGCGGCGACTCGGGCAGCCAGGGGCAGAGGAGCAGCACGACGCCGCTGAAGAGGCACTGCAGCCAGGTGACGAGGCGCCAGGAGAAGGCGTCGGAGACGGCGAAGCCGCCGCGGGCGCCGCCGGCGGCGAGGATGGCACCGGCCAGCCACAGGCAGTTGTACACGGCGCCGACGACGCCGCGGTACGCCGGGTGGTTGATCTCGACGACGTACGTGGGGCCCGCCGAGGCGGCGAGGCCCACGCCGAAGCCGAGCAGGAAGCGGCCCGCCATGAAGCCGGCGCCGCTGCCCGCGGACGCGGTGGCGCCCTGCGCGACGGTGCCGACGACGACGAGGGCCGCGCCGAGGGCCATGCCCGCGCGCCGGCCCAGGCGGTCCATGACGGGGCCGACGAGCGGCAGCACCGCGACGCCGCCGATCTGGTACATGGCGGCGACGAGGCCCGCGCCGAAGCCGTCCTGCCCGACCCCGTAGGTCCGCCGGAAGTCGCGGTTCTGCAGCAGGTTGTTGATGAGCGACGCGTCGTAGCCGTTCATGGTCGAGCACAGGAAGCCGACGAGCGAGAAGAGGTACACCATGACCATGCTGCGCGCCCAGGGGTTCGGCGGCTCCTTGAGGAGCGCCTCGTGGAAGGCCTCGTTGCCGCGGATGACCGTTTCCCGGATCGGTGCCTGCTATGCGGCGTTGTTAGAGAAGAGAGTCGGGAGGGGGGGTCCGGGCCGGCGTAAACGGTGGTGGTTGGATGTGCACACACACCTTTTCGGCACCGTGGCGGGCTTCTTCATGCGAGGTCGACCTCGCGGTCACCTCTTGCACTTCACTGCTGCCCATCGGTAGGCCTCTTCCAACCTAGAACCAGCGACACAGAGAGCTGCAGTGGTCCTGCAGTGAGGCCCTCGCCAAGTCGTTGCGCCTGCTGGCGGCGGGCGGGCCGCTGCTCCATTAAATACCGAACGGAAGTGTTCCCCCTCGCTACTCAAAAGGAAAGGGGAACAAAAGTGCCAGAAAAGGCAGGCCGAGCTCGGGAAGGTGAACCGCCAATCCACTGTGCGGCCTATAAGTGGCGTGGTGGCATTTTCCTCCCCGCGCCCAGCTGCTACACCACGGGCCCATCCATCCCCCAGTTCTCGTTGTCTAGGCCGCGCTAGGTCTCTCCCGCCGGGTAATAAGAACAAGAACGTTCATTTCTGTTCCAGGGGACAGTTGCCATGTTACGCGTGGCTCAGCCGACAGGGCGACGGGTTTCGAGTTGGAGGGAGACGTGTACGGTTGAGTAGAAGGGAATCGTCGCCAGAGTGTCGTCGTTTCGCCCTGTTGATCTACAGGCTCGGGCAATGCCCATGCAGCAGATGCCATCAACCGTATATTCTGTCTGTCAATAAGCGTCGGTTCCTTTCAATAGCGCCTGGGACCACTAACCGCCGGGGTGGCAAGTCCAGGCCCTTGGCGGGGAATCTCTCGACAGCCCAGATCTTGGCTCGTCCTTTTCTTGTCGATAACCTGATAGGATTGTTACACTCGAGGCGGGCTCTTCTCCGGGAGGTGCTCTACTGTTGAATCACGGCAATGAGGGGCTGCGGAAAAGTCTATCTGTTTTGAGACGTGGGGAAGGAGCCCCCTTGTCCGACGCAATTCATGGAGGTGCCAGCTACGGCGCGACTTCGGACATCTGCAGCCATCAACGAAGCGCATAATACGGCCTACGATACAGGGCTCTCTGCAGCGCGACCATCTGCCATCCAAACCGTGGGAGAGCCCTCGATGCCATATCCACGATGCCAGGGTGGCTTGGTTTCATGGCGGCAAGCTCAAGAGGGCACTTCCAAAGCGCTTAGGCTCTGCAGGGCGCGTATCAAACCTGTTTCTCGGCGACTCTTTACCATGTAAACGCGTACAGGGGAGTCTCGCGTAAGTGAAATGGAAAGTTCGACTACATCTCAGCTTCGTCAACTTCACTTTTCACTTCGGTGTACGCCACAAACCACCCTTTTAGCAGTTGGAAGGCGACGATCACAAGCGCCGGGGTTACAGATATCAAAGCTGCAATAGTTTACCCTCTCAGGCGGTGTGCTTGGGTGTGGACACTAAATCTGTCGCGCTTTCACACTTGGAGGCGTCAATGATCATAGAAACACGGTTTCGGTGGATGGCATCCTCCTCAGCTCGGGCTCGACCTCCGGAGTGATATATCGCCGAGTGATGAGTCCCGCGCGGGCATACAGAAGGCCGGCCAGGCGGCACTGCCAAAGGACAGAAACTCGGTGGCTTCAGCAGTCATGCGGGGAAGTATGCCAGCCACCATGTACTAACGCCTGCGGGGAGCTGCATACCAGCGGCAACTGGTGACACCACGTCGTAGTTGGCATCGTTGAGGCAGCTTACCGAGGCACCGCCGTGCCGCCGGGCGCGGGTCGAGCTCCCACCTCGCAAGACTGGTGAAACGAAACGGTGGATCGGAATGTGTTCGGGGCGGTCAAGTCGGCCGGGCTTCTTGTGTAGCAGTGACAAGCGCAACTACGGCAGAAGAAATGGGCATGCAGCAAATGTCGGAGCTCCTGGAGCCACGCCCGTGTAGGTCAGCGGCGCGAACCAGTCAAGAGACGGGACACGCCAGACGGGCGTGGACTATGATGGCCCTTTCAATCTGGCAGCAAATGTTTCAATCACCAGCGCGCCCAGAGACGGCCCAGAATGAGCCAGCCTCCAGTCCCGCTGCCCTGCATCGCCAGCCTGCTCCCGCCTGCGGATACAAAACGCATCGCTGATGGGAGACTCCGTTCTCCGCGTCGCTCCGAATGGGGCTCTGCGTCATCGGGAGACTCGTAAGGATCATTCGAGTGGCCGTACAGGGGTTCGCTGCGTTGTTCGGTTTTGTACACGTCGTAACACAATCACAGGTACAGGAAAAAAGAGAGGATATCCCATTCTGCCGGTAGACCTACCTTGGTCATTCGCAGCCTTCATTAATCACGCCTGATTGGCTTCCTGAACGATGTCGCATGTTGCGTGGTCCGTCCCATGCCAGAGGCAGATACGAAGCTGGGTGGTTGGATGATGAAGAAGGAAAATTCTTCTGGCAACCAACGTGTTGCCTGCCGCTCCACCAAGGAGCTCCCCTGCCAGCGGCCCACCAAGTAGAAGTATGCTCGGCTCGCTAGGCATCAGCATACTAGGCATTCGAAATATTGAAAAGTAGAAAAGGCTCTGCTAGCAACTAGCAGCTGTTTGGTTTTCTCGGTAGAAAATATCGGCCGGTAAAATTCTCAATGTTGATTTTGGAGGAAATGACAGACTAAAAGTAAAGAAAATGCAGATACTAGTTACGCCAAGTTGGGTATTACACTGAAATCATTTACCCTCTTACACAATTCAGATGGCTCCTGCACGAGCGGCCTCTCCCGCATTGTCGTATACCAGCTCCTCCATCTTTCTCTTGGCCTTGCCCAGGCTGTCCTCACCAACCCCCATGCGGCGAGCGACGTATCTCTGGGCCACGATTCCAACAGATAGAGAAAGAGTCTCCTCGATCCATTCTGCAACCCATTCTCTGGGGTCAACAGCACCGCTATCGATGATGTCCCGAATTTCCGCTGGAATCGACACATCTACATCAGCGTGCTCGTCGTCCCCAGACTTGGGCGTCAGAGGAGCGTTGGTGTCCAGCCAGCGAGCCCACTTGGCGGGGATGCTCTGGCTGACGGTGGCGTATTCGATTTGGTGAATCGGGTCAAGGATAAAGACGGCAAACGAGATGTGGCTATCGTCCTCCTCCTTCTCGGCCTTGTCCTCCTTGTCCTTTTCAGCCGACGCGGTGCGCGCAAACAGCGTGGCGTCCTCGTCTGTTTCGATGGCTTGGATGGCCAAAAACAGGTCCGAAGTCCGCACAGGGTTGCTTTCGCTCGAGTCTTCCGTGGCCCTCGTCTTGGCCTGCTCTACGCCTCCGTTGGCGGAAAAGTACTCTTCGGCATAGCCTTCGGCATTGGCGCGACAGAGCTTGGTGCCTTCCGTCAGGCCCTTGATTAGACCGAGTTCTCGGACAGAATCGGATTGGCGCCACCAGGGGCCGTCTCGCCAGCCAGCGTTGCTCTCGCGCGCTCGGCGGGAGCCGCTTTCCTGGCCGCGCTGGACGACTAGCAGGTCGCCACCCTCGACTTGCGACATGACACGAGAAAAAACACCCTGGATGAGAGGATCCATGGATGGGTATCCGACGAGATCGTGGGTGATGTGGATAAGGAGGCGCTCGTGAGAGCTGATGGGCGGGGCAATAGTGTTGAGGATGTTGGTAAATGTCGGCAGTGCTCGATGGCGCAAATCGTCACCTAGCATAGCACGTCAGCAACGGGACTGACACGAATTGCTTGATCAATTGGGTGCATAGCTTACCGTAATGGCGAAGTGCCCCGATATCCAGGCCCTTGAAGCCCCTTACCTGCTCGGCCCATTTCTTCGCATCTTCGTTCTGCTGGACCTCCTTGTACGCGGCCTCGGCCTGCCTCATGGCAGCGCTGGCTGTGGACAAGATACCACCCCACCAGCCACCACCAGCTGCTGCAGGCTGCTGCTCGGGAACAGCTTTCTTCTCGGCATCCTGAAGCTCGGAGCTGGTAGCACTGGGCGTGAAGCTCGCACGAGCACTCCGGGCACTGTCGGTCGACTTGCGCTTATCCTCGCCGGGAGGCGCTCCGGCGGTAGGTCGCTTCCCGGCTCCGGCGAGGCGAGGCGTATGCGGGCGGGACGTGGGGGGTGCGGAAGCCAACTGCGACTCGAGATCGGCCAGAATGTCTGTGTCGCCGCCGGATTTGGCCGCGCTGGGCTTGGAGCTCTTGGGGGCAGCCTTGGAGGCTTTGGCATCGCCGCCGATGCCAGAAAATAGCTCGTCGAGGTTATCGTCGGCGGCGGGAGCCTTGGTCTTTTTCGAAGCCATTGGGGTGAGAGAGGTGATGGGGATGAGGAGTTGAGGTTGGTGGTTTGCGTATGACGTTGGCGGTCGATTGGAGGAGGGATGGGAGGAGCTGAATAGGCTGGGGGGATTGGTTGCAGTTGGTGGGGTGACGAGTGACGATGGGCTGGGGGGAGCCGGCAGCTGCAGCGTTGAGTGGTCGTCCGGTGGTGAGGTAGCGGCGGGCGGCTGGCGGGAGACTGGGGCACGCGGCCTGGCTATTCGTTCACTACATAATAGCAGGTCGGAATGAAAAGGAATATTCTACGTGCCTGCGGCAAACCCGAGCAGCAACACGATACATGCTGCCTGTCCGAATATTCCAGGTCATACAGAGGTACCGAGATACCTGTACGGCGTTCCAACAGACAAGTACCTCCTACCAGGTGCCTGGAAGTGGATGCGAGAGCGCTATAATAAGTCAGATCTGAGGGCGCTCTACAGCGGCTGGGGTGGAAGCGCCACGTGAGGGTGGGCGTAGGAAGAGCGAGCATGTCCATGAGATAACCGGGGGGCGTACTATCAAAACCGAGGTAGGATGAGGTAGGATGAGGTAGGATGAGGTAGAAAGGATGGAATTTGTTCCATCGAGTTCTACATCCATTTCCAATCATTCACGGCGCGATCATCCGAGGCGGCTTGCGCTGTGCATGGCAAGCGCCTGGCAAGGTACCTAGGTAGCTATCTGTATTAGTAGAGCAGCGCACGGCACACCCGGCATCGGTATCTGTAGGGCCACGGGCGGCAGTATCGGGCAGCGTACCTGAGTACCTGGTATGCTACACCCACCGCGACAAAGAAGTCCATGCTATCGCAGACAAAGGGCCAAGGCAACGCAGACTGCGTACCAGGTATGTTGGGTATGTTAGTAGCAAAATCAAAGGGACGGCAGGAGTCGGCCAAACACGGACTAGCGCGGACTGGCTGGAAGCGGCAATATGATTGGGTGGGCTCCAGTGCATCTGCTGGCCTGGGGTTTGAGGCGCCAAGTACCTGTTGGTGGGAGAGTGGTGGGAGGGTACCTCGTCTTTTGTACCCGACTGTAAAGCCCTAGGAGGTAGGTACCTCTACTACCTGGACGTACCTACATCTCTAGTTAGTACCTGTACTGTATATTGGTCGTACGCGCTGCATTCATCCGCGGCGTCCCAACCGGCCGAATTTTCAGCATCCAAATCAATGTGCAAATCCTAGAGCTCGGTGTAACAGACCGGTCCAGCAATATAATTCATGCCATACTACTTCCTCTATTCTACCCTCTGCCTCCCTCTCCTCTCCCGCCTCCCCTCCCTCTGCTCCACGCTCCGGCCAGGCCCAGCACCCAAAACAAGTGGGCCCCCAGAACCTTGGCTTATTCCAACCACGACACCTCGAGCAAAACCGAATGCCAGGAGAACGACGACGAGTACTGAGCGCGCAGACACACATCCTCCCGTCTTTGCCATCCGCCTCTTGCATCTTCCTCCCCCTCGTCACCCCCGTCTCCCGCTCGAGCTCTTCAATCTCATCCTGTTTTTTTATGCCGCCCGCTCTTCCTTTCCCCCCGTCCTTGACTGACAATCTCGTCACGTTCTCACTTGCTGGCTCATACAAGCAAAAAGCCCACACACAACCGGCCTCAACCTCCCGCCGCGCTTTTCGCTCACCCCCAGACTCTTTTCCCCCATTTCACCCTTACTTTTCTTCTCTGCACATCGCTCCCTCTTCCTCTGGTCTTTTCTCCTCTTGAATAATACCTCCCGCGCCGCCGTCGTGCTTCCGCTGCGCGTCCCGCTCATCCCAGATCCAGCCCGCTGGGCTGACTATGGAACGTGCCCGCAGGACCGCATCGATGCCTTCATCCCGTCGCAAGACAAATCCCGCCTCTGACTCTCCTCAATCCACTCCAGAGTTGCTCTCCGAGCCTCTGCTGTCTGTGAGCCCCAGCCTGTCGAATGACATAAAGAGCCCGCAGTCCGCGCCGCCCGGCCGACGCTCCAGCAAGACTCTGCAGCACAGCTCCAGCTTTTCTGCTCCCGGCTCATCCCGCTCCGTCCATCTCAGAAAACGTTCAAAGACAATGGATGAGTACGGTTTTGAGTACGGTGCCGATGAGAATGACAGCCCCAAAAAGGGCGGCCACACTCTTCGTCGGCGTACCCGCGTCGACTACACGTTTGAGCAGATCGACGACGAGGTTGTCGTCCCCAGCTCAACCTCATCAGCCCGCACAAGAAAGCGCAGATCTGACAACAGCTACGACTCAGAAGAGGTAATCCCCCAGGATCCCGGCCGCAGACGCGCCTCCCTTGATGCCGACATGTCTGCTTCTCGCCGCCGCAATCCTACGCGCAAGTCTTCTGCGGAGGTGGCCACCTACATTGAGGAGCCTGAAGATGATGAGCATGAATTCAAAGACACCATAGAAGTCGTTCGGTCATTATCTGAAGATGAAAACTCTGCTTCTGCCCTGGCCTCACGCTCAAATACGGCCGCCCAGGATTCTTCGCCGCCGAAAGCTGGCACCGCTACTTCTGCAGAGCCTGAGACATCTGCCGCCCACAAGCCCGCAGACAAGGCTGCCGACAGCGGAACTGTTCCTGACGACGCCAATTCTAAGCCACAAGAAGAGGATAACGAGCGGCCAGACAATCAGCTGCTGCAAGAGGCCGGCGCTGCTATGCCAAACGGTGCTGAGCCCAGTACCGTCGAGGTTGACCAGTCAGAAGCTACAAACGGCGCTACAGCGCCTGATCAATTATCCCCAACACAATCGCAGGGAGCAGATGCCTCTCAGGAGGAGTCAAATACAACGCCACCAAAGGAGGAACCCATCGACGAGACAAGTGCCGTCGATAGTAACGCTACCCCCTTCACAACAGCAGCATCTCCCAAGGTTGATATTGCTGAGAAAACTGAGGATCAAGCCAACGCCTCTACTTCTGATTCGACCAATAACCCAGAAATGGAGGAGGAGGAGCCTTCCTCCCCGTCTTTGCAGATTCAGAAGCAGCTTGACGGATCTCCTGACGAAACAACAGCTGACGTCAAGAAAAGTCCTGCTGCTGAAGACGATACCCCTATGAAAGATGCCGGTAGTGAAGAACCCAAACACGAGCCCGTGGAAGATAGTCTACAGGCAGAACAGGCAGAGAAGGTCATTACATCTGCCCCGACGTCAGAAGAAAAGGGGATCACAGCGTCTCCCCAAACTGAGTCAGATACGCCAATGGAAGATGTGGTTGCCACTAAGGCTGAGATCAAGCCTACACCACCGCAAAGCCTTGCGCCACCCGTTGTATCGAGGCCTCAGCCGAGACCCGTCGGACGTTGGGCTCACCTAACGCCTTACGTCGATGGCGAGTGTACTACTTACCCCGAGAAGAAGGAGTCTACGCCTGAAGATGAGACGCCTGCTGAAGAACCAGTGAATGAAGAAAAGGACACTGAGAAAGATTCGAATGGCATGGAGCCCATGGTTGAGGACAATGACGATGCACCGGAAGCCTCCCAAGCTGAGGCACCCACCCCGGCATTAAACACACCCACCCGAGGCTCGCCCGTCCCAGAATCTATGGAACCTACGGCGTCAAACTCGCCCGCTCCGGCTGCAGATGAGGCAGATGACGGTGACGTCTCCGATTCTGACGACAATGAACCCCGACGCTACTTTCGCTATAGAAAGCTACGCGACGCGGAAGAGTACACCGCAGCTCTTGAGAACTTTGAAGATATGTCAACAGCGGAACTGTACGATCTTCTCGGAGCTGTGAATGTTTCTATGGTGCAATGGCAGAGTGAGTGGAATTCTCTGGGCAAAATCGTGGATGATTATGAGAATTCTCTCCGCCGCCGTGTCGCCGATTCAAAATACGAATCCAGAACACGCAATCTCCACCAACACGGCGTCAACTACGAAGAGCCCGAATTCGTCGTCAAGGGATACAAGGCCAAGGAGAAGGAGGTCATGAGTGAAACTCGATACCTCCAAGGGCAAGATCGTATCATGGCAGCCGCATATGGCTTTGAATATGATCCCCACCCGTCCAAGATTGGCCGTCAAAACCCCGAGACTCAACAGGTCGGCATCATGACCCGAGGACGCTCACTCCGAAACCAACCTAGGCAGACGGCAAAGGCGACTGAAGCCGATGAAGTTACCGGCAAGCGAACTCGTAAGCCCGTCCAGTTATTCGACCCCGCCGCGCAAGATGTTAGCCGCAGCTCGACCCCTGTTCCCACAAGAACGAGGCGGCGGAAGACTGGGAATGGCGACGACGACTTGGTTACGTCGAGCTTCAACGGAGACGCCAATTCGGATGTGGATGAACCTCCGTCAAGAACGAAACGCCGTCGCGCCGGCCGTCCGCAGACTTCTGTGCCGAGCATGGGCGACGATTACGGTGCGTCGCAGGATATTGCTCAGGATGCCGGTGCGGACGGGACCGGACGACCCAGCCGTCGTGGCCGCCACCGGGCTGCCATCCGATACGACGATGGCTTTGCCGAGCATGACCTGGACGATGAGCAGCCGCAGAAACAGCCTAGGCGCCATCTCCTTACGCTGAAGATACCCCGCGGCAAGAATTTCAGCGAGCCCTCGTCTGCCATCACCGACAACGGCGACTCGCGGCCGTCCACCGCCTCGTCCGAGTCCAGCTCCCACACGGCGGAGTCGTCGTACTCGTTCCGGCCCAAGAGGCAGAAGCGATTTCGCGACGAGCAGGAGGAAGCCGAAGCCGCCGGCCAGGGCCCTCCCAAGAAACGCGGTCGCCGGGTCCCCGACGAGGCTCCCCCGCCCGCCACCCCGCCCGCCGGCGACGCGACGCCGACCGCGGTCCGCAAAACGCCCAAGATCAAGGTCGTCCGCGCTGCCCAGGCGAGCCGCACCGGGACGCCTTCGTCTATTGGCGGTGACGCCGAGGAGCCGCGCAAGGACTACAAGCTGATGACCAAGTCGGAGAAGATGTCGGCGTCCATGAAGAGTAAGCATTCTTTTTCACTAATGTCGCGTATATTACGCAGAGTCGTTCTCTCTAACGTCTTTAATAGGTCGGTGGGCGAACGGAAACATGGCCGGCGCCGTCGAGAAGCGGAAAGCGACGCTCGCGGCGAAGAAAGCCGCGCAGGCCGCCGCGGATCAAAAGTCGGGCACGACGACGCCCAAGGCCCCCAAGGCCCCCAAGCCAAAGAAGGACGGCCCGCCGCCTCGCCAAGATGCCCAGCCCTTGCCCCCGAGCACCCCCGGTATGGGATATCCTTTTACGGCCGCTTAGCTGAAGGCGTAAAGTTTGTCCCTAACATGTTCTTTTTTCAAACATAGAGGCGCTGGATCGACAGGCAGCTTAATTGCAACCACGCGGCCCCGACCAGCACACTCGTGTTGACGAACGCAAAGGGGGAGGTGTTTCTCCTTCGTCTTCCGGTGTTGTGTGTTTCCTTTTTCCGTTTTCCTTCTTTCGTTTTGACTGGGCTGTTCAACCGCTGTACCGCGTTTGGACAACCTGATCCTGTGTTATTTGCCCCGTGCGTTTACTTTTCCTTCTTCTTTTTTTTTTCTCTTGACTCTTTTTCCCTTGCGTCCAGTTTATTTGTCCTCACGTTTAGCATACGAGCCGCGCGCTGGCATTGATCGTGCCACGCACCAACGGCCCTGGACTGGCGTTTTTCTTTTCCTTCCTTGTCTCTTTCTCTCTCGTTGTCTTCTGTCTCGTTTGGTTTTTGCGCGCGTGTAAACCTTTTCTACTTGGTCGCAGTTTTCAAGGTTCTTCATGGTGGGATTTGTTTTGTCCCCACCCGACGCGCACGCTGCGGTGGTGGTTCATTTTTGGAATCTGGGAAATGGACGGAATAATGTTTTTAAGGGTCGATTGCATAGTTTTTGAATCCAGCGACGATTGTTACTTTTCAGTTGTGTGCCGTGCCGTGAAGTGATCGAGATGAGATGGGGTCGGTGAAAACCCAACTGGTGTTATGACCAGGCGAGGGACTACTAACACATTCACCTGGCTGTTGAATAGCGTTGGTAAACATGTGCCCAAGCACAGGGTTGAAGACGGGCCAACTTGATCGAAAAACCTAGCATCCTGCACACGCACTGGACATCGAAACCTACAAAAGACCCGATTATCGCTTGAATGGTGAGGTTCAGGTTGGTCGAATTCTTCAGGGTCTCTAGAGGCACTGCCCTGGATTGTGTGTGCCAGCCAACGCGATCGATGGAGTAAGTCGCACCAACTCGGCCTAGGACGACCCAACAGCCGCACGCCACCATAAGTTTAGTAGCAGCACGATTACAGCAAGTCACAGTCTTCAACATAATGGGGGGGGCGTGGCTTTGTTTCTTTGTTTTTGCTCGTCATTGATGCGATATGGTATAATCTTCCTTACACGCCGCAACCGAAATGCAGAGCCGGCAATAAGCCCGTGAACCACCAACGATCCTCTCCCCGTATCTAAAGTAAATAAAACAAGAGAAGAGGTCCAGGGGATACGTATAGTATTCCTCGCGCGGCAAATAAAACTGCATTCACGTTGTAACGCATTTTTTTGCCCATGTTTCTTCGTTTTTTTTGTTCATGAATATTGTAAAAAACATTTCGCCATTTACCCCTCCGGTGATTGCCGTGAAAAGAAAAGAAAACCCGACTTTCGTTTTTTCATCTCTATGCTGCCCTCTCCTGCCCAATCCCCCCCTTTACATGACGACGCCAGAGTTGGAGGCGATACGGGGCCACAGCTCCGCGGCCTCCTTGCCGACGGGGCCGGTGATGGCCGAGCCCTTCATCTCGCCCTTGGGGTTGACGATGACGCCGGCGTTGTCCTCAAAGTACAGGAAGACGCCGTCGAAGCGCTTCCAGGGCTTGGCCTGGCGGACGATGACGGCGGGGTGGACCTTCTTGCGCAGCTCCGGCTTGCCCTTCTTGACGGTGGCGACGACCATGTCGCCGACGCCGCCGGCGGGCAGGCGGTTCAGGCGGGCACCGATGCCCTTGACGGCGATGATGTACAGGTTGCGGGCGCCGGAGTTGTCGGCGCAGTTCATGACGGCACCGCTGTGGTGGGAGGCGCGAAAACGTGTTAGCTTACTCTCGGTCCGGGTTGTTCGAAGAGGAGTTTGTCGTCGGGTTGGCGGTGCAACATACACAGGGAGACCCAGGGTCATCTTGAGCTTGCCACCAGGGGCACCACGGCTGCACGCGTCTTGTCAGTATTTCCGAAATCGAAAGAATCGTGCGTTGCGCTTTTGCTCTCGCCCTCTGCTCGCGAGTCTGCTTCAATACGACGTCTGTGGAAACCGGCCGAGACTGCTGGCGACGTAAATTCGGTCAAGGAGCGGGCAATGGCACTCCAAGTTCAATGGCAGCAGCACAAAGCATCAGTCGTCGCATTGCAGCATGGTTGTGGCCATATTCGCGGCAAAGTCGAATTTTCGCCGCATGTCGTCGTGTTCCAACATTGGTCGCCCACCAATCGTCGTTCAATACCCTCCTCTTGCACGTCCGTTCTTGTTTCTTGTTCCGCATGTATCGTCGAGCCGGAGAGAGCGTTCCGCGGTCAGTACAGTACTTACGAGATCTTGGCCATTGTGAAGGGTTGTGTGTGGCGTGAATTCGTGAGGGAGAAACTGCCGTGTCTGGGATTGCGGTCGTGATCGAGAGCTTCGCAGGCATTCGGGCGAAAATTTCCTGTGGGGTGACAAACCCTATGTGGAAGCGAGTGGCCTGCACGTGACGATAAGCCGCCGTTATCCAACCCTGCGTGGGGCAACAACTTTGGCGCAGTGGGGGAAACTGGAGTTATCTTTGCCAGGTACACGCGGTGAAGGCAACTGGCGCGGACGATGGTTGGAAATAATTGGACGATAAAACTCGATTGAATGCGTCAGCTTAGGGATAGAATTATGCGCAGAAAATGGCCAGGGAGTGATTGTGTCTCAATGTATTGTTCTAGTACGGAACACCTAACTGATGCCCTGGAGGGATGGGTACCACACTTGTATTCCATCCTGCAATGGCGTGAACTACTCGATATCTGAGACACGCAACTTTCCGTCTTTTTTTCTTGTAGGGGAGAAATCCGAACATTCAGTATCAGCATAAATTCCAATACTACCCCGATGTAATTCTTGCGTTGTATGATTCATCTGCGAAAACCGCCGCTCCCTCGACTTCCAGCAGGCAGTCTTCGCTCCGAGTCTTCATTGAAAGCTGCAGCTATAGTTTGATAAGATAGAATAAGGCAGCCGGTCTTCAATAATCCGTACTAGCCTGCCCGGTTAGCTCAATCGGTAGAGCGTGAGACTCTTACTAGAGTTCACCATCTCAAGGTTGCGGGTTCGACCCCCGCATCGGGCTTTTCCTATACATTCTTCGATTGAAATCTTTTTTCGCACATTGCTGCTATCTTTTTGCGTCACCAGTTGAATGCGTGCTGACTTCGTTGATATCCGCCTTCCATATCGCCGCCGTGTTTCATTGTTTCCTACCTGGCGGCGAGGTTTTAGCTCCGGGCGTGCCTTATTCCCAAGGAGTGACGTTGTACACTGCAAGATCATGTAGGCCTGGTCCTGCAGGCATATACGAGTTCTTTCCCACTCCTCTTCCAAGCAGCATTCGGAACAATTGAAATCGATACGAGCCTATCTACTGACTTTATC
This sequence comes from Cordyceps pruinosa, assembly GCA_003025255.1. Classification (NCBI taxonomy): domain Eukaryota; kingdom Fungi; phylum Ascomycota; class Sordariomycetes; order Hypocreales; family Cordycipitaceae; genus Cordyceps; species Cordyceps pruinosa. Next base: position 36,716 of record LUFD01000118.1, read on the forward strand.
AACTCGCGCGCCGCTGTAACTGGTAGGTGGCAATGTCACGGCCGAGCGCGCCGGTAGGAAACTTTATTAGGGGCGCTTTTTTGGAAGGCCTGCGCCCCATCGCCGTAGGCCAGGCGCGCCAATCAGGAGGCGCCTGAAATTTCCTTGCCTCCCCTTAATGGCTTCCACCTCACTTTACGTGTCGCGTCTACCAGAGCTTACAGCGCAGCCTGCCAACCTGTTCATCTCACCAACCCGCCGACGCCTGCGCTCATTTAACCATCCACAGAGGCATTCGCAGCCCCTTGGACTAGCCGCTCGCTCTGCTGCTCTCGTTCTGCGTCGTTGGCTGCCTGCTTGACGTGCCGCCGAGGATCCTGTGTCGTGCCGTCTTCCCTTGTTCTGGCCACCACATCAAAGCGGCTCTTTTCAGTCGCCTGCTCACACCATCCTCACCATGTCGGACAAGAAGAGCGACGACTACTACCCGGGTCGCGATAATGGCGAGAAGGACCGCTTCATCCCCGCCGCGCCCGCTTTTGCCGCCCGTGAGGCCCCGGCTGCCGTCTCCGAGTCGCTGAACAGGATCAGCCAAAGCCCTGGCCTCTCTGTTCTGGCCTACTGCCTGTCCTCCATCAGCATGACCGTCGTCAACAAATATGTCGTCTCCGGCTCCAAGTTCAACATGCCCCTCATGTACCTGGGCATCCAGGTAAGATGACAAGAAAGGGTTCAAGGCCCACCCAACAGCTTCTGACTCGGGTGCTTTTAGAACGGTGTCGGCGTTGCGGCCATCCTGGCCTGCAAGCAGCTGGGCCTCATCACCACTCTTGCGCCCTTTGACACTGAAAAGGCTAAGAAATGTGAGTTCAGAGACGCGTCGCTGCTCTATGGGACGGGCATTGAGCGCTAATACCTCGTAGGGATGCCCATCTCGTTCCTTCTCCTCGGCATGATCTTTACCGGCACCAAGGCTCTCCAGTTCCTTTCCGTTCCCGTCTACACCATCTTCAAGAACCTGACCATCATTGTCATTGCGTACGGTGAAGTTCTTTGGTTCGGTGGCCAGGTCACCTCCATGATCCTGCTCTCTTTTGGTATGATGGTTGTCAGCTCCATCATTGCGGCCTGGTCCGATGTTCAATCTGCCGCCACCGCGTCTGCTGACGCCATGTCCACTCTGAATGCCGGATATGCTTGGATGTTTCTCAACGTCATCTGCTCGTCCGCCTTTGTTCTCGGCATGCGCAAGATTATCCGCAAGATGAACTTTAGCGATTGGGACAGTAAGTACTCATCCGGGGAAACCACCATTTCACATCTGCTAACAGCGAACCAGCCATGTTCTACAACAACTTCCTGACCATTCCCATCATCATCGTCCTGACGTTCCTTGTTGAGGACTGGTCCAGCGAGAACCTGGCCCGTAACTTCCCTGTTGAGAGCCGCAACAACCTTCTCCTCGGCATGGTTTACTCGGGCCTCTGCGCCATTTTCATCTCGTACTGCTCGGCGTGGTGCATTCGCGTTACCTCTTCCACCACATACTCGATGGTAGGAGCCCTCAACAAATTGCCCATCGCTGTCAGTGGCCTCGTCTTCTTCGACGCCCCTGTCACCTTTGGCAGCGTCTCCGCCATTATGCTTGGATTTGTCAGTGGTATTGTCTATACCTGGGGCAAGGTGCAGATGAATGAGAAATCCAAGATGACCCTGCCGACGACGAACCGACCAGTCATGAGCGCCAGCTCCAAGAGCAATAACGATGCTGCCAACTCATAGAGCGCCTCGAGAGGGTAATATCACGAGTGATGGAAGGAGCAGCGCGTCGTGGCATGACGGGTTGCAATTTACATGATGCGCATTTTCTTCTTCATTTCGCGACCAGCCGCGATTATTATAAAACCATAGGGAACGGCGTCAGCTCTTCAGCGTCCAGGGTGGGAAGCCCAGCGTGCTCATAGCTTGGGACATTATCTACCATTGGGGTTGAGATGGGAGACGGAGACTTCTTTGTTTCATTCAGGCGTTTGCTTATGCTATGCCAGAGCGCCAAAGGGCATTTTGGCATACGAGAATTGTATTCGTTATAGGTCTAAAAGACAGTTAATTTGGGAATAGATTTGGTAATGCACACATGATTGCGGCGTTGGAGCGACCGGCCAGCGCGACCGTGGAGAGGCGCTCTTGGAGTCAACACGACAGCCTCCTCGGCCCAGCCAGGGCAGCTTCATGAGCCCTGTCCGCAATCCAGCCTGCTCGGCTCGGCTTCGGTGGCAGAATGGCTTAGGTTAGCTCCTTGTCCAGCGCATTCGCAGAGGAAGTGGACAAGCCGTGCCCGCCTGCTGTGCTGCAGCTGCCGCCTCCGTAATATGCTGCTCGTTGACGTGTCCACCCACAGCCCTACTGGCTGGAAGCAGAGCCTCGCAGTGGAAATGATCGGCTGGAAACCGTTTTTCATTGCTTCTGGCCGAGAAAATGGAGGGGGCGACAAGAGCTGACAGCCTGATTGGCGCCAGAACCAGCGGAGTTAGGCCAAAGTTAGCCAATCCGCTGAGACAGCTGCACCAGGCCAGCCCGCCGCCGCCACCACCACCACCATCATCACTCTTACAAATCTCCAAGCTCTGTTGGTGCTTTGCGACTTCCAGTCTCTCGCCGCCACAGTCTCGGTAGCCTTGATCTTTCGAGTGGCCCCGGATCGATGCTGAGTAGTTGGCCCATGTCCTGCCGCAATCTGCTCCGTATTGGCGACCGCGACGCTCGCCATCACCGAATCGTACCACTTCCCCTCTCCTCGCTCGTGAAACCCGGCCTGCGGCGTTAGCCTCGACAGATCCGACAAGCAGTCTGCCGCATTGGCCCATGTCGCACTCGCAAGCGAGGCTCTCCTGCAAGCGCCCGCGGCCGCCCAGCGACCATGAACTACTTTGAGGACTATGAGGAGCCCGCCGCCGACGGCGGACCGGCGGGCCACGAGCCGCCTGCCGCGATGGCATCA
>LUFD01000120.1:0-10774 GCA_003025255.1 Cordyceps pruinosa
CTTAGTTTAGGTGGTCCACTTTGTGGTTATTAGCTATCGCACTCTCTAGGTGTTTTTCTCCTGATCACAATATTATTCCTACTAGAATTTATAGCTTTATATAATATTACCTATATAAAAAAAAGGAAGGAAGGGGGTATTTTAATAAAGGTAGTAAAAAAATAGCCTTATAGGGGTATAGGATAAGTTATATTAGTATATTAGTAAGTTATCTACTATAGACGCTAATAACTTGTACCGTGTGACTGACTCCTATAGTACTCCAAAAAACTCAAGATCACAGCATTAGGCAGTGATGGAAGCGGCAGCCTGAATAGCTACCTGCTGCTTACCTTGTCTAGATGCAGGGAGCAATCCTGAATAATAATAACGGCAAGTCGATGCAGACCCAGCCAGACCCAGGCTCCCGGGACAGAGGTGCTAGCTCCCGCGGCGACCCAATTTTTTTACCCAGTGAGAGGCTTCTTTCGGCTTCCTTTTTGGCTCTTTGACATTTTTCTTCTCCCTTGTGCTTGGAGCGAGCGAGAACATACGAGGAGACAAAGTCCCGGCGCTCCGGACGGGCGGGGCCATGACTTGAAGCCTCGGTGGGACACTGGACTGGGTGGACGGCACGGACTGGCACTTGTTGTAGTTTGGGATGCTTGGTTTTGGTCTTGGAAATGAAGACGAAGGAGGTCTCGTGCCGACGGGCTGCGGGCTAGCCTCTCAACAAAATGAGAGGAGAGAAACGCAGGGAGGGAGTTGCGAAGCGGCATCGCAAGACCTTTTTTTTGGGCTTGGTGTCGGCGGGCTCATTTCTGGCCAACGGCCGTGCTTCCCTTGACGGCAAGCAATTTCAAGCTTAAAACCAAAATGGAGGCCAACTCATTTTGGGAGTGATGGAGGGCCGGAACATGTGTCGACGACGTCAGCACAAGGAGTGGTCGGTGGTGTGTTGTAGCGCGTGAAAGAAGGTGGGACGGGAGAGGGAGGCACTGTGCATTACGGGTGGGAAGAAGCAGTGGGATAACAGGCCAAAAGCCACCGATGAACAGCAGACTCTGACTCCAAGGCGAGCGCCGAAGGACGGCACAGGTTAGTCGTGTCTGGGTGGGCGAGTCTGGGGTATGCCACTGGTTCCCGGGCAAGTGACGAAAAGAGCAGTGGAACATAATTTGACGTGAGGAAGTGGTTGACATGTGAGGCAAGTATTTGAGACCTTTCGGTACGAGTGTTGCCGTTGTTGATACGTGGTACGAATGACACGAGGCGTTTTGGTATGCGGGCAGGAAACAGAGGACCTCCAGGACGCCCAGCTCTTCTCTTGTGTCACCTTGCGCTTGCACAGCGGGCGCAGAAGCTGGGCGTGTGACGGGTGCGGGCGCACTCGTTTCGTCGTGAATCTTGGTGTTGTGCTCTGTCGGAGATGCTTGTACATGCTTGCAGGGTGGTCGCGCGGGCTGAGTCTAGCCGACCGGGATGGGAGGAGCGTTCTGGAACAAGAAAACGTGCACGCTTGTGAGTGGTCTCTTGCTGAGAATTTTTATGCATGGGTTAGTTATATCGTGTCCTTGTTCCGTTTACGTGGTTGTGATTCGCTGAGTGCGTCCGGGTTAGGCTGGCTGTCAGGCACACACACACACACACCTGCTTATCATGTAGGGGGATATCGCTATGAGCAGACGAGTCGTGTGCGTCAGAGGACAAAGAAAAGGAGATCAGGAGAAAAGGGATGCGCGTTTTCGGGATCGTGTATGCGAGCGCTCCGATCAGGGTGGTTGCGGCCCGAGAGAGATACAGATGGAGGGAGATGTTGGTAATGGATGTGAGACGCGGCAAGGACGGACTTGGCCGTTGAAGCCGAGCCAGGCTGGACAATTTTATTATAATTTTATTTTCCTTTTTTTGGCTGGCTGTGGCGATGACGACTCGTAATGCTGGTCTCGGCCCTCTGCAGCGTCAGCGGGATGGTACAGGGCCCGGGGTGGCGCATGCTCTGGTACAGGCTCGACAGGGCAGGGAGGAGGAGGAGTGTCAACCCTTGCCATGTATTTGCTGGTAATTTGGCTGGCGACTGGAACGGCTGGAGTGACAGAGTTGAGCGTGGGCGTGAGCGAGCGGGAGTGACGAAGAGGGTGTATCCGCGGTACCTGCCTCGTCCAGCAACAACCCACCTAAAGCCATGTACCTGGATCCTGGCGCGTGCTGACCTCACCACTACGACACTCCGACCTTTTTCTCCTTTGTCTGTTGTCTTAATTCTTGTTTGTTATTATTATTCTTATTCTGCAGTATCATCGCATTATTTTTAGTGTCTTCCCACCCGCCCTCCACCCTCTACTGCAGGTCCGTCGCTCACGTCCCGGCTTCCCGTGCACGCCTTGCTTGTCTCTGTTTGTCGAGCAAAAATCTTCCCTCACAAACCACCTCTGCCAGCTTGCGCCAGCCATCATCCATCATCCATCATCCATCATCCACCCACCAACCCATCATCCATCCATCACCATCGCCATCGCCATCCCCGTCCAGTCCCACGCCGACTCCCACGCAACAGCTCGACCCGGCCTCTGCCTGCGACCTTTCCCACCGCCCGCCTCCACAACAAGCCATCGTCTCCCACACCCACCAGGCACCGTCGCCACCCTCCAATCCAATCCGTCCAATCCCCCAGGGAAAAATACCTCGACTCAGCCCGCGACTCCGTCTCTCCTCTCCTCTCCGTCTCTCCATCTCCTCTCCGTCTCTCCATCTCCTCTCCGTCTCTCCATCTCCTTCCGTCTTTGCCGCCTCCCATACTCGCACCACCGCATCGCCATCCACGCCCTTTCTCCCGCGCCTGCGCCTGCGCCTGCGTCCCCGTTGCCCGTCAATCATCAACCCGCTGCACCAAACACCCGCCTTGTCGAGTCGTCTGCACCTCTTTCGTCATCCACCCACCCCCGGCCGCATCAACGACGCTGCGCCAATAACTGAACAACACATCCGGCTTTCTCCTGCCACGCTTCTGGCTTCGTTGGGCATCCAACCCTTCTCGCCTGCGCCGCGTGCCCTGCCGTTCCACGCACGCCCACCCACAATGAGCCCTTCTGCATCACTCTCCGCCATCCACTGAGCCTCGTCATCCGCACCTACTGCCCCGTTGGCATGCATCGACTACAACCAATCTCGAAACCATAACACAACTGGTACCAGCCATGGACAAGCCGTCTCTCCCCCCTGATGGCCCTCCCCAGCCTGCTACTACCCTCCCATCTGCTGCCGCCCAGTCTGGCAACAGTACTCCCTCTCGCATCGCCCTTCCCTCCGCGTCTGCCGCCACGGCATCGGTCTCAAACGGTACTCCCCAACCTGCGCCGGCGTCAAAGCCCTCGTCTGTCGCCAGCTCCAACGGAACTACCCCCAATCCCTCCCGCGACGGCTCTCCTGGTCGCCTGATTCGAAAGGCCACCTCGTCTAGTCGCCTCTCGGGCAACCGCTCTCGCAAAAACAGCCAGCAGGACCTCAGCCCAACTCGCCATTCGCGATCCCAGATACCGACACATGCCGCCGCCGCCCGCAGTCTATCAACTTCTGCTACCCCCTCGCTGCCTCCTGCTGCCAGGGAACCTCACCCGCCCTCAACACCCCAAAAGAACGGCCTGCCGCCCACTGATGCCAGGGAAAACCCCCGATGGCCAGTCTCTCCTCGATTGCGATCTCCGCCCCCGAGCTTAAACAGATCCGGTCTTGCATCGCCAAAGCCTGAGCCAGATCTGCCCGCCATCAACGTCCTCCAGGCTAGTCCCGCCGTCAGGCCCGTTGACGCCCACCCCCCAGCCGACAGCGACATCGACGAGCCCGAATCCAATTCCGGCGTTCACACACCTGTTCGCACCGGTCTCGAGACTGTTCAGGAAGTCACCACCCCGGTGGCCGCCCGTGGCATACTGGACCATGTCAAGGAAAAGCTTGCCGCCCCTGACCCCCAATCCGATGGCGCCCTGAGTGACGGAGGCCGCACCCTGAGAGCTCGTTCCAACCACGCCGCCGCCGATACCACCATCGAGGGTGCCAATAGAACCGACGCCCGAAGAACTACCTCGGTCCCTCCGCCCCCCGTCGCTCGCCAGTCTAGTTCGCTGTCGATGAAGCAGGGCAAGGCAAAGACCGAGGGTTCCACCCAGAACATGACGGTTGAGACCGAGACCGTCGCCAGCATCCCCCAGGTCGCACTCAACACAAGTTCCAAAACTGACGGTGCAAACGGCACGCTCAAGACCAAGCAGAGCACCGAAACCATCAGACCGAAAAAAGAAAAGAAGAAGCCCGTCCGCAAACAACCCAACGTCCACACTGGAACCTCCGCCTCCAAGGCCGATAATTTTGAAGCAAAAATTGCCAGCGCCGTCGACGAGGCTAACACCTCCGACTCGGAAGAAACGTTTGTCTACGACTCTAACCCCCCAGACGGCGGTGACCGTACTGTCCGCCGTTTTCACTCCCGCACGCCCAGCGCCACCTCCATGGCCAGCCAGCCCCCTGATCGCCAAAATGTTCGCTCCATTTACGGCGTCATGGAGGGAGCTGGCCATCACGGACCCGTTCCCAAGAAGAGCATGAAGTTTGTCAACACATTTAACGGCTCTGGGACAGAAAGCTTGACTCCCGGGGAAGATGATGGCAAGGCCACCGGCCGCAGTGCCGGTGGCTCCGGTCGTGGAACTGCAAGACACCATCATCACATCGGCCGATGGGGCCGCCAGCCCAACAACAGTCATCTGTCCATATTTGATAACGATTCGCCCTTTGCCAACACGGCCAGGTCGAAGCCCTCTAATCCGGCATCACGCAACTCCTCAGGCCCGACAAGTCCACGCAATCACCACTCTCCCCGTGGCCAACTCAGCTCCAAGCGCTCTGCTCTTCAAATGTCGTCCATTTACGACATGGACGAGAATACCGGTGCCGATGACGAGCGAACCCCCCTCATGGGAACCACTCGCTATAGATCCGGTCGCACCAGGCGCGGTCCCCACAGCCTGAGGCAGGCCGAACCTCAGACCTATACCCGACGATCCTCTTATCTGAACCGATTCGCTGCCTGCCTTGTCCTTACCATGATGTTTCTCCTGGTAATTACTGGTGCCATCGGATTCATGTTTGCCACCTCTCAGCCCATGGCCGGTATTGAAATTGTCTCGATTCAAAACGTCGTCACAAGCGAGCAGGTCCTCATGTTTGATCTCTCAGTCAAGGCTCACAACCCAAATATTGTCCTGATAACGGTGGAGCACACTGATCTGGAAATATTTGCCAAGTCTGATCACGCCGGAACAGACTCAGATTGGTGGAAGAAGCCTGAATCTGGTGACGACATTCGTGTCCATGACAGCCTTGGAAAGGATAAGAAACCCAAGGACAAGGATAGCAAGGACGATGAGGATGAAGATGCGGATAAACGTCCCAATATCCTACTGGGCCGCATCACCGAATTTGATAGTCCTCTCATGTTTGAAGGCTCACTTTTCCACCAGGGCAGCTCTACCTCGACCGGGGAGATGAAACTTCAGGCTCCTGGGAACGGCACAGCCGGAGGTGTAAAGAGGTGGGATCGCATCTATCAAAATGAGTTTGACCTCATCATTAAGGGTGTTTTGAAGTACACTCTACCTCTAAGCGCTCGCGTCCGCAGTGCGAGCGTCTCAGGGCGCACCACGGTGAAGCCAAACTCGGCCAACGACCCCTCCATCCAACCTCCCAATTCAACCGCTCTGGCGACCCCAAGCAAATTAACCGCCCGTCTTAAGACAACATGGACGGGCTGAACATAGTTTTCCTTTGTATTCATCTGATTTGTGTCTTTTTTGATGAGCGTATAGTATCATGGGCAATATATCTGGCGTTGGATTGTACACAGTTCCAACAGGTACAGGAACTCTACCACGAAAACGAAGACGAAAACATGACTATTCGAGCTAGGCCGGGAAACACAATGGACACACCCGTCACCCGTCTACGCAACCGACAGCACTGTCCTGAGCCAGAAAGGGCCTTGAATTTGCACTCTGGTGGATACCAAGAAGGCGGACTTGTTTCTTCTCGAGAACTGAAAAAAGCGAATGTTTTGTTTTACTTGCTTTTATGATAGACGGGAGGAAATGCACTTATATACCCCCTTTATGTATTTGTAACGCCTTTACGACACACACCCACACAAACGGACATACATACGAAAAAAGAACTTATACTTTGAATCATACAGACAGCGTTAATGATGAATATGATGGAGTGACAGTGACATGACATGCAGGAAAGACATTCACCGCCAAAGTAGAATTGTATTATATCTATGGTCCTCCCCGTCTCCATGGCATTGCCGTCCAAGCCCGGCCCTCCCAGCTCCGTCCTTTCCAATAGAGCACGGCCGTGCTTAGCCTCGGCAGACTCGCCCTTTCGGACCGTGACCCGGCTCAACCACGGCCTTAGGCACCACTCCCGAGGAAGTTCACGCGCATGTCGAGAAACATGGCCTGCATACGCTCCGTCTGGCCAGGCGTAAACTCTGTGAGGCACGCGTCGTCCGAGTAGTCCATGTAGTTGTGGATGGGGTCTGGTCCAGGAATGGAGTGGACGTTATTCGCCTCGACACGACCCGTGCATGAATCGCGACGCTAATGAAGGAATAGAAGGGTCATTAGAGGCTTGGATCTCACAAATTGACCATTCACTTTTGAAGAGAAGAAGAGCAAGAACGTACAGCAGGGCAACCTCCCGTGGGACTGTCCTGGGCAGGCGTGTCCCGGATATAGTCTCCCGGGCCGATGCACCCGTTTGTGTAGAAGGGCGGATCTCCCTGGAACGTGTGAATAAGGCTGAGCCAGTGGCCGACCTCGTGGACGAGCGTCATGCCCCCGTCGAACGGCGCCTCCCCGATGACGGGCAGCGAGCCTGGGATGACGACGACGCCGTCGAGGGTCGCCTCACGCTCGCTGGCCGTCTTGTTCGGAAAGGTACTATGTGACCACAGCGGCAAACGAGTCAGTTTTCGATAGCACACAAGAATACTGAAAGAGAAAAGGAAAATAGGGAGAAAGGGGGAACAAGAGAGAGTTACAGGCTGCGGGGGTGGGAGGAAGAAGAAGGAGAGGAAGGAGAGGAGGCAGATGGGAAGGGAGAAGAGGAGAAAGAGGAATAAAGAAGAGGGAGAGGAAGAAGGAGAATAAGAAACATACGCGTAGCCAAGAACGTTGCCACCCCGAATGCTGGTGATGTATACGTTGAGTGCGGTGTAGTCGCCGCGGTGCAGCGCGCTCTTCATTTCCCACTCGGCCGTGTTATACCGGTAAAAAAGTCACCTGTTCCACTTGCTGCTTTAAACGGCCAGGAGCAGGCGCTAGACAGACTGTGCTCAGTGAGCCTGCCTGCTCTTGCAAGAGTTGGTCGGAGCTCTCCCTGAGCTGGGTGAGCTGGCTGCCGGAGCTCTGCCCTGAGCTGGGTGAGTTGGCACCCTGATCTCGCTGAGCTGGCTTCCTGAGCAGACTGGAGCATTTTTCAAGTGCTGCTAAGTGATGACTTGTACAGTACGCCCAGCCAAAAATAGGTGTAGGGTGCGTCTAGCGATATTTGAGGCGTGAAGTTGGTGACACGGCCCGTAGAGAGGCTTGTCACGCACATGTATATATAGCATCCCCGTACCCTCTTCCCTCCCTCTCCTTCGTTACTCTCCCTCCACCCGTTGCAATTTCTCCTTTATATTTGTTTTACGTGTGTCCATCTGTTTTCCTCCACATCATTTGGAATACGCGCCCACGATGCGCCCCTCTGGTCATTGTGGGAAGACAGACTACGATCAAAAATGGCAACAAGCTGTTCAACAAGGCTTCATTCGGCCTGATAAGACAGACGCTCATGTCAACTCTGAATTTGTGTACCCGATCGTTGCGCCAAATACTGAAGCTCAATATCGTGATATACTTCGTCCATGGGAAGCGTGGGTTGCTCACGCGACTTATTCACTGGCAGAGCTAATTTCAAGGCATAGGTACAAAAGGAACAACCCCCATCAAACGCAGGACCCGCACGACTTAGCGACTTTGAAACATTTTGTGAGGTTTCTCGCGATATCTATGAGGGGTCGCACGACAGATGACAATCCCAACGGAAGACCTACAGTCTCCAGTGTGCGGAATAACGCCCGAAAGTTCATCTCGAGCTACAACCGCGAAAACGCCGACACACCGCCTATACCGGACGAACATGGTCGCTGCATCACAGCCGTAAGTTTTCAGCAAATGATCGTTCTCATTGTGGGAAGAAAGACAAGCCGGTGCTAATAGTCAGAAAGTACATCCAAGGACCTCTGAAAAGAGAACTCGGGCTGATTGATGGCAAGCAAGCGCAAAAGCTCAAGAAGTTTTTTACAGCTGAAAGCTACTTGAAAGTTCAGGCATTCAACTGGAGCAATGATTGGCACACCTACGCACACGAGGGCGCCCGCGTCGACGCTACCAACATGATAAACACCCATTGCTATACGTCCGCCAGGTTGCAGGAAGTGTGTCAGGCCCGCTATAGAGTAGGTTGGCACCTCGATTGAGTTAAGCAGTGCCAAATTTATATTGAATGATTCTAGGACATTGTATGCATCATTGGCTATTATAGAGGCCAGCCAGATATCAAAGTACGATTTACAAGGGAGTATTGCAAAGGGAAGAATATCAACCAGTAAGCTCTCCGGACAAGATTTCAGATGTGTTCCCCAAGCTGACTCTATCTGACAGACCCGAGCATCCTTTTGCGGAAAGGTGGAACGTCGAAGACGAAGACTATCCAGCACTCGTCGCCCAGCCACTTCTTCACTGGCTGGCGAACTTTCTTTCAGTTGGGGCGTTCGAAGGCATCCAAACTCTAGATGAACTTCTGCAGATCAAACCTCCCGAAGGTCATAAATACCGCATGTTGCAGTTTGCAGATCGTATTCTGGACATACCAGTGTTTCCTGTGTGGTCGGCCGGCGGCAGAACAGAACAAACCAGAAGCCCCTCTTCCTGGGGTGAGGACGCGACCAAGCTAGCGAGGCGGAGTGGTCATGCGAATGGGCTGGGGTTTCATTCCACACGTCGAGAAATTCTATTGAACGCTACCAGTGAGTCTCACGTCAATCAAGGAGTATCTTCACTAATATGCCGCCACAACAGATGCCTATGAGCAAGCGACTGTCCTGCAATTTGCCTCACAACGCAGTGTAGGGGTGCTGGTCAACCACTACCTCGGTGCCTTGTCCACCGTGGATGGGGCAGCAACCTATCTTGGCAAGCCACGACGTACCGACTTAACTCAAGACTTCCGTACTGCAACTATGGGATACAATCCAGGCTTGGTGCAGTCACTTTCCGCTGAGGAGGCTGAGCATGTCAGGAAAGGTAGCAAATATGCCGAATACACTGACAATATCCACCACTTGACGGCGAAGATTTCGACTGCTCGGGAAGAAGACGATACTTCTCGCGTGAAAGCCGACCTTCAATTTGCGTATCAGTCAAGATATCGGTTATTCGGCACAAAGCTTTTGGAGAAGCAAAGAACCCAAAAACTTGACTATGAGACGAGACAGCGACACGAGGAGAAGGATTGGTGCCCAGGCCATTTCGACCGAATCAAGCACATGTTTCCAGAGGCACGTCGAAGGCTCGCGCAGACGATGACAATATCTGCGCCTCCTAGGTCGAAGTTGTGGAAACAAGCTATCGAAGATCTCATCTTCCTGCGGACGATGAATCACACCATGGCGTGGCAGGAGTGCTTCAAGCCGATTAGGGGAGGCTGTCCAGTGAATAGGTGTGCTGTTCAGCTTGATAGGTACGTCATTCGAGGTCGTTTCTGTGCCACACTAACGCCATCACCGAAATAGTATTCCCGTGGCACGTCAATGGTCACATGTATACTCATGCTACAGAGAACAAGGGCTGGATGGCTATGCTAATTTCTGCTTCTGTTGCAGTTCTTGGTTCTATACGAGCTCGGCTTGGGAAGATCACTGCAAAGTACATATCGCCGAAGAGCAGGTGCCTTTCCGATACAACCCAGTCAAACTGCACAATGCCTGGGCATGTGCGGGGCACTGCCCAGTATGTATCTGGCGAGAGCCCGAGAAATCTGCTAGCAGCAGGTTCCATCAGTTCTTAAAAAAAGCCAAGTGGAAAGATCATGTTTATCCCTGCATATTCCGTTTCATCATCGAGATGCCAAGGAAAAATGATTTCGTTTGCCCTGATCTCAGATGCCCTTCATCATTTTCCAGTCCAATGAATCTATGGAACCATCTTCAAGACGTCCATAGCATACCTGTGCCGACCGAAAAAGAGTTTGCTCAGCTGAACTCATTACAGAGAATGCAACGATCTGGGCCAGGATTCGGTGTGCGATTTATCAAGACCTTGGAAAAACTACCGTATTATACGGCCAAGGAGGACCAAAAGAGTTTCTTCGATGACGCCAACAGCAACTCATCGCCGGATGATACCGACCAGTCATCTATATGGAGTAGAGATCAGTCGCAAACACCTCTCTCTGATCTGTTGGATGACCATTTGGACGAAAGTGAGACTGCTGCCTCGTCGCTGACTGCCAGGATCGGTATGCCCTTCCCACCAGGGGCAAAGTCAGAGGAGCCGCCTGTGGACCCGATGCTACAGGAGACAGAAGTCGCCGAGGGCGCCACAATTTCGCTACACTCGAGCGACTTGGTGCTGCCCTTATGCTGTGATCTTGAGTTTTTGACTCAGCCGTGTGACTAGGTCAACCGCTCCTACGT
>LUFD01000122.1:0-12382 GCA_003025255.1 Cordyceps pruinosa
TTTTTTTTTCGCTTCTCGGCATGGCCCTCCGTCGCCAAGCTGTCAGCTAGCTACATCAAGCCACCGACTCGTCCATTCTCGGTCACCGGCCCGTCGCCCATCCCGAGTCCAGAACAGTAGGATGAAATACAATTTTGTCTGAATACTAGGAAAAAAAAAGAAAGAACCATCTCCTGCTTTCCTCCTTCTTAGGAGTAATTTTAAAAAAAATCTGCATTGTTTCCGGTTCTCTGTGGTCGACCTCCTCCCAATCGTAGCTGCCTCAAATATACATCCACACGCACGTAAGTCATGCGCGTAGCAGAAGTACACATCTCGCCTACATTTTATCATTCGTCTCTCCCATCTAACCTAAAGTCAACCATGAGGACTTCCATCTACAAACTCGGCAAAAACACACAAAATCTACCTTCAGTAGAATGAACCAAGAAAAAAAAGAAATCATCAATAGCAACACCTGGTCTCGATCCAGGGACCTACGGGTTATGAGCCCGTCGCTCTTCCACTGAGCTATGTTGCTTATTGCTTTGTGTCTTCTGCCCAACGACACAATGGGACTCATAAAGCCTCGCCGCTGCGACAACTATGACTCACACTCTGCTCTTCCTTGTCCGTGATTCTCTATTCCCCATCATGTACACCCTACAAACCACCCTCCTCTACGTACAACCCCCCATCTTCACCCGGACAGCAGCCACTCCCTCGACACGTCCGCGCCCTCATTGCGCAGCGCCCACACCACCGCGTCCACCACGTCGTCGACAATCACCGTCGGCGCGTGCCGCGGCGCCGGCTCCGCCCTCGTCGGCTGGAAGACGCCCGTGCGCACCAGGATCGACTCCCAGCGCGCGCCGTCCCGTGGCGCGAACTCGTTGGCCCCGCGGATGTCGCTCTCCGGGTTGTCCCCGACCATGTACACCCTCCGCAGCGGCCTCCTTCTCCGCCCCCTCCCTGCCCGCTGCGCCTCCGGCACGTCCGCGTCGTAGTGCAGCAGCCGGTCGTGCGCATACTCGTACGTGTGCCGCGACGGCTTCCCCAGCGCCCGGTACCGCAGCGGCGCCGCGCCCCCCGTCGTCGCCGCCCACACACCCTCGAGCGCCGCCAGGAACGCCCCCGTGCCGAACCGGTTCACCGGGTGCTCCGTCCGCCACACGAGGTCCACGTTGGAGATCCACAGCGCCGGCTGCCCGTCCTGCTGCCACCCGGCGTCCGCGAGCGCCCGGTCGCCGTTCCGGCCCGACACCGTCCCCAGGTAGCCCCGGTGCGACACCAGCAGGTCGTGGATCACCTGGATGTCGAGCGCCCAGTCGCGCGGGTCGTTCCACACCAGGATCTGGTCCACCTTGAGCGCGTCCGCCGGGATGTCGCGGCTGTACGGGTCGCGGATGGCCGCGGCGCTCTTGCCGTCCGGCAGCGGGGAGTGCTCCTTGTGCAGGCTGTCGCGGAGGTGGGCGAACGGGTAGATGTGCCCGTTCGCGGCGAGCAGGTCCGCCGGCGTCACCGCTCTCTCAAACCCGTACCTGTAAATGACGTGTCAACACATGGCCTAGGCTGAGTAGTAAAACGAAGCTAGAAAATGGCGGAAAGACGCACTCTCGAGCAAGCTGCCGTGCCGTTTCAGGCTGCGAGGCCGTGATCAGCACGGTTCCGTTCTTCTTGATATCCTCGTCCCACCCTCGCATGGGCGTATGTGACAGTATCACCCTATCCTTGAGCACATATTCGGGATTATCCAGACCTAGGCGCTTGGCCAGCGACGCCACCTTGGCATTCTCGTGCGCGCCGCCGCCGTTGGTCAGGAACACGTAGCGCAGCCCTTGCTGTCTGATTTTCTGCAGCATCTCTCTGGCGCCGGGGATGCCCTCTTGTCCCTTGTAGAGCACACCATCAATACTAGCGGTATCGGAATCAGCAAATGCGTAGAAATTGGAGCAGAGCTGGGACGTACTCAAAGGCAAATGCAATATCGGCAAACGCAGGGTTCACCTCTGCACCGGTGCCATCCGCCGCGGCTGCAGCAAAGGGTGCATCTCCGGACAGAGGCCTCTCGCGCAACCGTTGTAGCGAACAGCTAAAAGCCCGGTGCTCTGCGTTGTTCAGCGCGATGTGTGCGGCTGGCGCGACGGCGCGGCATCGGAGGACGCCGGCCTTTACCAGCGACTGGCGGCCCGGCGCCAGACGCGTCCCGAGCACTCGGCCGTGAACCATGCTGCCGAGGTTTCCCCGCGGCTCCTAATCTCCTTAAATGTCTCCGTTGCTGTATCTCCAGCTACAGAAAAGCGCGCGCCAGAGTGTGAGTTGCGAATTGGTAAGACCTGGCTGGTCCTTGGTCTAGCGGCATGTCCAGGCAAAGTGGCTTCCAGCTCCACCAGCCGGAGCTACGGCTTCCCGTGTAGGACGGGTGAGACGACGTCTGCTCGAGATTATTTTGTACTCATATTTCTGAAGTTTTAATAAATCATCTATTATTAAACTATAATTTTCACCGTATGCTTGATCCGGCGCTACGAGGCTTGCCTTGCTCAAACCAATGGCTCACATCATGAAAACAGGCACATAGTCGAGATGTTAGTCATGTCGTGGAGTTGTCTGCTATTATTATTCGTCTCTTTTACAAGTGGGAGAAGAAAAGGAATACACTAGTATACAATCCGTCCAAGCCCCCGGACACCACAGCCCGCGCCCCTCTCCCGCCCCTACCTCTTGGCCCAGTCCTTCATGTGGTCCAGGATCAGCTTGGCGCCCTCGTCGGGCGAGTGCTGGCGGCCGAGCGCCTCGACGAAGTCGCCGTCGGGGTCCATCAGGTAAAAGTATATGCTGTGGTCGACGAGGTAGTCCTGGCCGGGCTTGACGTTTTGCGGCGTGCTGAAGTAGACGCGGTACTTCTTGCACGTGTCCTTGATCTGCTCGTACGTGCCCGTCAGGCCGACAAAGTCCGGGTGGAACTCGGCCAGGTAGCCCTTGAGGGCCGCGGGGTCGTCGCGCTCGGGGTCGCAGGTGATGAAGATGGGCAGCAGGCTGCCGGGCGGCGCGCGCTCCTTGACGATGTCGAGCATGCGCGCCATCTTGTCGAGCTCCTCGGGGCAGATGTCGGGGCAGCGGGTGAAGCCAAAGTAGACCTGAAGCGCGGGAGTGTCAGCGTCCGTCTTCTGTTGCAAGTGTAGTTCTCGCTTACCAGTGCGTATTTGCCCTTCATCATCTCGCTGGTAAAGGGCTTGCCGTCGTGGTCGACCAGCTCAAAGGGGCCGCCGACCAGCGGCTTGCCGACGCCCTTGTTGGCCTCGGCGATCCTCATGCGCTGCATGCGCTCCTTCTCATGCTCGAAGTACCAGACCAAGACGCCGCAGGTGGCGACGAACAGGAGTCCGGCCTTCCAGGAAAACGGCTATCATGTCGCGACGGACTTTGGTCAGCGCTTCTCGTCACATTGCCCATTGCAGCTTGTTTCTCCGGCCCTTCATACCCCAGTGCTGTGCCGGCTCTTGGCCTGCTCGACCGTGCTGTACTTTGTGCGCTTCTGTGTGACAGGAAGCCTCGCGCGGGCGGTGGTGTTGGGGGCAGCGGCGCCGGTCCGGGCGAGCTTGCTCTGTAGCGCGCTCTGGGAGAAGCAGCGCTGGCACCGCTGTGCAGAGCCTCGGGCGAGCGCGCTGCGCATCGCGGCCATGGAAATTCGCGCATGCGCCATTGTCGTTGTGCGTGTCGATTTGTCGCAGGCGATGGCAGCGAACGGGAGGGATGCGAGGAAGCTGTAGGTGGTGAAGCTAATAAATTTGCCTAGTGATTGCTGGCAGCTGGTTTCCGAACATCTTCCGGGGCGTCTTTCCTTGCTGTGGCGCCACAGCGGTGCGCCAAAACCACCAGCCTCAGCATCTCGCGCGCTACAGTGCCGCGCCACAGGTCAAACTCGCCCGCTCACTCAAGCCTTCATCCCATCAACCTCACAAAAAGCGCGTGAGAATTCCAACGGAGAAATCTTCATGGGCTTCTCGTAGAGCATGCTGAATCCTATTGGCTTGGTCGACGTATAGAGTGTGCCGCCCGGCCGCGCAGGCTACTGACCGTCCATCATGGATTCCCTGTATTTCGACGACTCGCGCTTCGAGCCCGATGTCTTCATCAAGAACGAATCGGCGGCCGCCTCGCCGCGCGCGGCCTCCTCCACGCCCATCCCCTCTACCGAGACGGCCGACCTCACGCCGTCGTCGGCGGCGCGCGCGTCGCCGCCTAAGAAGAAGGGCACCGCCGCCGCCGTCAAGAAGGCCCCCAAGCGGCCCCGGTCCGCGCTCCCCAGGAAGCCCAGGAAGCCCAAGGCCGGCGCCGACGACGGGGCCTCCGTCGCCGACGACGACTCGGACAACGGGCCCTACTGCCTGTGCCGGGGGCCCGACGACCACCGCTGGATGATCTGCTGCGAGGGGTGCGACGACTGGTTCCACGGCGAGTGTATCAACCTGAGCAAGGAGGTCGGGGAGAACCTCATCGAGAAGTTCGTCTGCCCGCGCTGCACCAGCAAGCAGCTGCGCTCCGTCTACAAGAAGAGCTGCAGCATGGGCGCCTGCAAGAAGGCCGCGCGCCTCGGCCAGAGCCCGCCGAGCTACTTTTGCTCCCCCGAGCACGCGCACTCCTGGTGGGAGCGCGTCGTCGCCCGCCTGCCCAAGGCCGCCCGCGGCAGCGGCGGCAGCGGCGGCCTGATGGACCAGCTCTCCCAGGAGGAGTTCATGGCGCTGCTGTCCAGCGGGCTGGCGACCGTGGACGAAAACGGGAACTGGGCCATGACGGCCTCGCCCTTTGCTGCCGGCGACGCCAAGGGAACAGTCACAGGTACTGCCGATGCCCATTTGAGAACCTTCACCTTACTTTTATTAACGATGCGAAACCACAGATGACAGCAACGCCTCCATGCTCAGCGAGGAGGAGCGGAGTTACGTCGAGCAGGCCGCCGCCACGCGGCGGCAGCTCGAGGCCGAGACGCTGCTGTGCCACCAGATGCTCGCGCTGATCGAGCTGGCGCACGAGCGTCGCCGCGCCGCCGTCGCCGCGGGCCGCTTCGGCGACGACATGTGCGGCTATGACCAGCGGCTCGACACCATCTCGGCGCGCGACGCCTTCGCCGCCTACGCGCGGTCCCCCGAGGGCGCGGCCGCGCTCGCCCCCGGCGGCCGCCTCGACGACCCGCTCGGCGACGGCGACGCCGCCCGCGGCATGTGCGAGCGCAAGCGCTGCAAGACGCACGGCGGCTGGCAAAAGGCCCTCGCCCTCGGCCTCCGCCACCAGATCCGCGAGATGGCCGCCCAGTCCGCCGTCGAGGAGGCCGAGGAACGCTTCGTCCGCGAGGCCGCCGCGGAGCGCTGGAAGCGCAAGCAGTCGGAGAGGAACTGGGTCGAGGTCCTCGACGACTGAAGAGAACCCGGGAGCCTTCGTTATTTGGGACGGCGGATAAAGGGAAAAAACGGGAACCTGGGATTTGCTCATGGGTTGGCGATCGGCGGCGTTATGGTGGCTGTTTTCTTATCACGCAGAGCGATATTAAAAGGGTTATGCTTCTTGACAGAAAGAAAGGCTTCCAATTTGTGAACGAACACACTCTAAAGAAATCTATCTAGACACAATCTGTGCATGCTATCATCAAGCCACGTCTTGCCCATATATGGGCATGCCATCATTCCGTCATTAGCCGTCATTAAAACATGATTATTTGCCTGTGTAGGCTTCCCTGGTTCCCCCTTTTTGTGAAAATGCAGTCTAAAACATGTCCTGAACATCTATCCGGGGCACGCCATCATCAGCCATCACTAAAACGTGCCCTGCTGCAGTCGTAACTGCATGTGTGGTTTCCCTATGTCCCCCTTTTGCGAAAATAGACAGTCTAAAGAAAGGGGCATGCCATCCCAACATGCCCCGTTGCGGCCGTTACTTCGTGTGTGTAAGTTCTCCTCGCCTCCTCTTTCTCGTCAGGAAGCACATCAACACCAACACTCCCAAGACAACCCAAGTTCTGCCCGAGCTCCAGGCGAACACGAGAGCGCAGAAAGCGAGCACCGCGAGAGCGGCACACACCTTCACCTCCTCCGGCACACCCCTCCTCCTCGGTGGGCGCACAAAGCTCTCCCTCAGCACCTCCAGCGCCGCCGCAGTTGCCATCAACCGCTCCATCTCCTCCATCTCCCTCTTCTGCTCGCTCTGCAGGACCTCGAGCGCGTCTCTCTTCTTCTGCGCGTCGCACGGACTGCTCTCGACCGCGTCTGCGACTGTCCGGCCGCACCTGTCGACGCGAGTGAGGAAGCAGTCCATGCGCCGCAACAGCACGCGCAGGATCTGGTGATGGCAGCTGTACGCCGCGGTCATGTGCAACACCGTCTGGCCGCGCTTGTTCACGTAGAGGAGGTGTCTCTCGGATTCTCGCTGCTTCAGCAAGTACTGGACCATGGCTAGCTCGCCCGTGGCCGCCGCGCACCCGATGGACTGGTGGTCGAGGTGATCGTGTGCAAACTCCTCGTTCCGCGTGAAACCCCAGATGGCGGCCTTAAGCCTCTGGTTAGTCCGGGCGATCATCACCAGTCTCTCGACAACGGGTAGGCAGCCCCTGCTAGCCGCCAGGCAAAAAAGATCATTCGCCCACCCTCCTGTCACGATGTCCTCGACCTTCTGCTCGATGACGCTGAAAACTTCTTCCCAACGCCAATCTTCTTCCCTACGAGCCAGCCTGTGTTCTTCGTTATTCAATTCCTGCGGCCGCAGCTTTGCTGCATGCCACCTTTCAATAACGACGTGAAGACACTCTAGCATCTGAAGGCCCTTTGTGTAGTCACATTCTGCGAGAACCCATTTCAGCCTGAGGTGTTCGCTATACTCGAGAAGCAATCGGGTTGCCTCGACAAGTGAGTTTTCCCTGTAGCAGTGTCTGTTGAACCGGCCCTGTTGCAGTACCTGGTCCAAGATTCGCCCTGGTATTGCTGGCGAGTACCATACGGCAACAATCAGCGGATCGAAATCTTTACTATTCAGTGTGAATCTGGGTCGCAAAGTGCAGTTTGGGCGACAAATTTGCTGCATCCAGTTATCAAGCCGCCTTGACTTGTGTCGACATAGCTCCTCCAAATCGTCCAAGGTAGGCTGGCGGTCGGACCTTGCCGCGTGCTCGGTCCAGTAGCACGAGGCATACACAAAAAATCCTCCAAAATTGGACTCCTCCGGGGTGTACCGGGCCAGGTCTCTCTCATACAACGTCATTCTTTTCAAGAGACCGAACGGCCCATTCACCAGGGGGTCTGTCAGGTCTTCGTCCTGCTGTGGAAACTCCGTCGAGCCGCTTTCGCCCTACGAAAGCAGACTTGCAACGCCAATTTCTCCGAGTAAAAGGTACCTGACACAGACGTCCATCATGAACTGTTCGGGGAGGAATGGCTCTTGGGCATATTGGAACGCCGCAATGGGAGCCTGGGCATTTGAAATATCCAACCCCGATGCGATGCCGTATGCAATGACAAATTCCTTCGCAGATTGATGGACGAGCCGGATTTTGGTGTTGAATCTTGATTCAGATTTTTCGTCTTCAGATCTTGTCTCTCTAGATCGTGCAACCGTGGGTTTTGCAGGCGTAGATCCGATATAAGGCGAGGCGTTTATGGTGGTGGCGAGGTCAGCATCAGACGAGCCCAACTCAGTGATGAAGGGTCGGATCAGCTGCAATATTCTCCCACAGTCCGCCGCGCTTTTGATAGCTGCGATTGTAGTGTCCGAAGGCCCTGCGTTGGCCATCGACGTCGCCCAAGCAAGCTCCTTCAGAGTCAAATCCCGGCGCGCCGACGCCAGGATCTTGAGTGCCGTCCACGCCACGTCCAGGTTCGAGTTGCAACCTGCAGTACAGTGGCGGAACAATTTCCGGTACGTCTCTGATAGCTCCTCTGGCAGTGGCATCTCGCGTAAGAATGCCTCGATACCCTCCTTCAGCGTGATTTTGCTTGACTGCATTGTGCTGACGATCATTTTAATCCAGATGGCACTTCCCTGTGCTTCGGCGCACAGCTTCTCTGAGATCAATTTTTTCACATCGTCCGGGTAGACTCCCAGCCTTTCGCTGATCTCCTTGTCGATGATGAGCCGGTCGCGGTTCAGGTCTGGCACGAGATCCCTCCTTTCGCCCTCTTCCAAGTCCGCTATGATGTCGTCATAGGGGCGGCAGGTGAGAATGTACTTGGCATGGCCGCCCTCGTTAGAGAATTTTTTGAAAAACCCCAAAAGGAATTCTCGAGAGCCCACGTCGCATTCATCCAAGCCATCAATAGCGAACAGGACGGGGCGATTCAGTCTTCCTACCGTGCGCAGCAGAAAGTCCGCCAGCTCGTCGGGGTGGGCAGCGGGTTCCATCAGGCTTGCAGACTTCCTCCGTTCATGCCATTTTTCGAATGCAAGTTTTGTCTCGGCATCCTGGTTGAGTATTGCGAAAACAAGTCCCTGGAGAACGCCAAGTCTGTGGCCGGAATCGTCGTCCCGACAGTAGTGGCAGCAAATGATCGGGGGGGCGGGTTGGGCTCTGGTTCTGGCAATGAGGTGGTCGATGACGAAGCTCATTATCACAGATTTGCCGCATCCAGTATTTCCTGTAATCACCAATCTCTTCTCGTCCTTTTCGAATAACCGCGCACAAATGTTCTCAACGTCAATGAGGGAGGTGCAGGCGAGGTCCTCTCGCAACATCTGAAGCTCGGCGTGGTATCTGCTCTGCGCAGACAGTCCATCAGCACCGAGGAGCTTGGCAACTGCCACATGTTAGTTACACAATATAGTAAGAATGATAGAATAACGTACTTTTTTCGTTTGCGTCGTGGTCTGCTGTATCCTTTGCGTGCTTCGCCGTGAACAATGAGACACCCGTCTCCAGAGATGTTACATTTTCAAGAAAGCTGTCCATTTTTTCGGCCAGATTTTTATTCTCGCCGCACAGGTGGATTGCCATCTTGAAATCATTCTTTTGGAAAATCCCATGCGCTTCAATGTAGTACTCCAAAACACAGCGGTAAATCTGGACGAGCCTCTGCTTTCGTAAGCATGAGGAATTCTTTTTGTCGGCTCTGTAACCTACCTCAAAAATGAAGACACCACACTGCTCGTCGCTGAGAGCTTCGCAATTATATACGTAGTGCAATTTCTGGAGCATTTTCTCTTGCTTTTCGGCCAATTTGCTGCCGCTCTTCGAAAGGGCAACCACAACCTACGCAAGAATTAGTGTTGAAGCCGCTTCTGTATCTGCTGCGTAAAATCCGTACCTTGGTGACACCCTCGACAACTCCAATAGCAGTCGATGCGGCTGGGTGAATGTTCGCAAAAGCTTTCGCCAAGTCTACCACAAAAGCAAATGCCTCTATTGCTCCTGTAGCGTTTTGGACCTTGCCAATGCCACGTAGGATTAACTTGCCCTTCTTTGCTTGGTCGTATTCATCGTCGATCTTTTTGATGAGACTTTCCGCACCACTCTCCTTCAAAATAGACTGTTGTTCTGGAAAGTAGCCACAGGCTTTCTCGTATGCCTTACTGCGTAAGTCGGATTTCGAGGAGCCTTGTGTGTGTTCATCACCCCCGTGTGGAGGGTCTTCAGCCGCTGCCGAGAAGCCATTTCTGACTCCGGCACCTGTTTCGGAAGAAGCGTCGCTTCTGCTGCAGTAGTACTCGGCGATAACAGTGTCGCCATCGAAAGAGTCATCCGATCCAGAGGCAAGAGTATCACTATGAGGGGATAGGAACTCGCCAGACGTAACGATGGCACTCAGCTCGGAAGGAGCACGTTCGCCTGTGTACAAGATACGTAACCCGACGGCAGCTGGAACAGTTTGGGGATCTGCATTGCATCTAAATCTATTGTTAGTGAACGAATACCTGTCACATAATGTACCGCTTACGTTTTCGCTGTACTGGGTCCGTTATCAGGTGCAGGTGGCGCAATGATCACAGTTCGCTTTTCAGCTTCTGCGTTGCGAGTACGATGCCGACGGGTCACTCGGCGCCAGGCGCGCCCGAGTATTCCCTTCATTTGGAATTGCAAAGACCAGTTCGACTTTGAGTAGTGAAATAGACCTGGTGAAAATGTTCATGGGAAGATGAATGGCTCGCCATGGACGGGATTGGCCTGGTTATATGCTTCTCCAAAGTGTACAGCCACAAAGTATGCCCTTCTGGCTCTATTAACCAGCCTAGGCGCCCGAAATATGTTCGTCGGGCAGTGCAAAGCGTACAACAGCGCAGATCATTTCACTCATATAGCCGCCCAGCGACACATGACGGATGCTGCGCCGCATCATGATGGCTTCGCGCACATCGACATCACTGGAACGTTTCAGGAATGTGGGCTCTGCGATCAATCTTCTTTGAAATACTGTCAACTGACCTTCAAATTTTCTTCAGCATGGCGCATGTATGCTTCCTGCAGCATGCAGTACTGTACGTAGGCACCAGTGCAGAAGCAGGCTGTGCTGGGGGTCTTGACTTGCATTGGCCTGCAGGTCAGCCATTGCTACTCACTGCGCCTGTATGCAACCGGTCGCCTTGAGGCCTCCATCTTCTAAGCACTTGAGGGATTATTGCACAGCCTTTGCCTGGTGAACTATCTCTAGGATAAGGAAAGACAGTGAGCTCACAAATGGGTCACTAACACGCGTCTCTCTGGGTGGTGCGAGTTACAGTAATACGCAGTTGCCAGACACGCATATTAAATCGCTACCAATCGTGTATTTTAACTGTAAATAGGCCAACTCGAATGGAGAGATTCATATCTAGTGGCGCTGAGATCGCCTGGGGCATGGGCGAATCATCCAACCCTGTCGAGGACTTCCCACTGCCGTGTTCTCGACAGCCGGCAAGGCTACACGGCGAACGATGGGGTAGCAGGCCTTCACTGCCCCAATTAAGTACCTGGATTAAAAATTAATCGAGCCTCGACGTCTCGAATAAAGTATCGGGGAAAAACAGCTGTCATTAACAGACCCCTGAAAGTTCGCAAGGCTGAGAATGTCCCATCAACAGCCCAGGTAGTGCCAGCGTGGTAATGGGTATCTCTATTTACCGAGTGAACACAGCGCTGCAATCGTCTGCGTGATTTCTGCACTGCCCCGGTCGATCTCCCGTCCAGCGGCTGTGCACGCAATGACCTGGACGCCATCATTGGAAAGAGGCCGCCACGGTGGCGAACCCGGCTGGCTACTAACAAGGCCATGCACGATGACGGGGTCTATCACTTACACATCTTACACATACTGGAGGCCGCCGGTACCAGACGTCAGTCTCGCCCACATCTTCATTTGTTCGACACCCTCGCGCCACAGTGGCTGGGTGGCCGAACAGCCCGTGGCCGGTCGGCCTTCATCCTGCTGCGGACGAGGGAGGCCACCCTGGCCGGGCTTCTTACGATGGAGAGCACTGAAGCAGCATGTGAAAGGAGGCTGATATCGGATGCGCTATTGCTGGTAAATGCAGCCCTTGTGGCCATACTTGCTGAAGCAGCGCACTGGAAGCTGATTTCCCTGAGGGAGTATGAAATTTTGTCCTGAGATTGAGGTGCTGGTCATGCAGTTCATTCCACCCAAAGGACAAGGAATTCATGCACGTATTGA
Source organism: Cordyceps pruinosa (assembly GCA_003025255.1). Classification (NCBI taxonomy): domain Eukaryota; kingdom Fungi; phylum Ascomycota; class Sordariomycetes; order Hypocreales; family Cordycipitaceae; genus Cordyceps; species Cordyceps pruinosa. The sequence goes on from LUFD01000122.1 coordinate 11,604, forward strand.
ATACCGCTTTTAAAAACGTCTTGTATTTGTTCCCACGCACCAGCATAGAAATCCAGTCGACTCGGAAAGTCGTCGTGGTCGCACTGCCAAAGCTGACCTGTCTTGTCTAACCGAGATGACATTTACAGAACGCCAGCTGCAGGAAGATACAACAGAGATAACGGTGTCCAGCTAACGGGGGAAATCGACAAGGAGAAACAACTAGGATTCAGCAAGAATAGTGAGCCTTTGTTACTTCCACATGTAGATGTTTTCGCGTCGATGCAGCCAGATCGGGATGGCCTGAAGTAGCAGGATCAAATTTGATTGCGCCGAAGTCGGGTAAGAACATGAAAGATGTATCTACAGTTCTCGATCATCAAGGCTGTCTTATAGATCCGAAGCCTCTCCCGACGCGGCCACGAAATAGGACCAAAATGGGTATCTCCCGTGGTACAAGCGTTTAGCGGCAATCTGCAGCGGCAGAGCTTGTACCTCCCGATAGTGCCTTTTGGAGGAGGTACACTACACAGCGCAATGAGGGGCGACGGCAAAAAAAGTTCAACCCCCACCATCCGAAAAGTGATTATCAAGCATCCAAGCTCTCTCTGGTGACTTCCATCACCAACCTCCCAGCCGCCTTCTAGGATATAATCCGAGTTATTTTCCCAAGGCAGGCTTCGTTTCTCTCCTTCTCTCTCCTCCCTCCCGATTCAGCCACCCACCCGCGCTCCTCTATTCTCCGTCCTCTCTCTCTCTTTAGCGTTCTCGTTTGCTTCCATTCCCCCCCCCCCCCCCCC
>LUFD01000123.1:0-10499 GCA_003025255.1 Cordyceps pruinosa
CAAGATAGTACAGGTAAATTGCTGGGTTTCCATTAGCACGCGACAAGAGCTTCCAAAAAAAAAGCTGCTTAGGTAATTCCACACCTGAATCCTCAGGCCCCCAGTTCCTACGGTCGTACCTAGAAAAGCACACAACGCCAGCCATCACAAATTCTCTTTCCCTTTCCTTCTCCTCTCCAGGCACCTTTTTCCTTATCGTCAAGACTTGTTTACTCACCCCCAAAACGTCCTGATCATTGACAAGTGCCGAGAGAGAATTCCCAGAGCAGTCTTTTCGCTAGCGGTACCTGCCTTTTTTTTTCTATACCGGGTTCTGTTAGATAGATACTGCTGACATGTCTGCCAAGCCCACGCATCGCTATGTGAAGCCTGTAGCACCTGTACAATATTTTAGTCTTGTTAAAACGTGCTCAAATTGCATGCTCGAATTCACATGTGTTCTTCCCATTGCTACCGTCAATTCAAACATGGTTGATTTCTAACACCTGTTGGATTCATGTCATACAACACCCTCCCAGCGCGTACCAAAGTAGTATGCTAATGAAAATGAAAAAGACCGCTATCAACAGAAAATGACCCTGCAAAACAGGCCGACCCCGGTCCTTGAAACGCCTTGCTTTGATCACCCCTTTCCCTGAAAAATGCCATCAGAATAAGAAAAAAAAAACGTCAAATAGCCAATGAGTATTGCAGACGTTATCGTCGCTGGAAACCTAGTAAACGCCGTTGTTGCCTGCAATGAGATGGTCGCTCCCGTAACGTGGTGTTGCAGTGTTGCGCCGCCGTATGCGTGTCACCAGGTATCGAACCATGAGGGTTCGGTAAACCTGCGAAAAATACAAAACGAAACCCACAACTCCAGATATACAATACAATTCCGTCGACAAGCAGTGGGATACAGCTTATCGACTTGTGGTTCCGTCTTTTGCGGTCATCATGCGGCCGTCAGATCAGACATAGCTTGTGCAACAGCCTGATCGGCTCTTTGCTCCCATCTGCGTCGTGTAGCTTCATCAAGCACCGAAGCATCTTTAACTTCTTCATAGAGCTGCCTGGAAATATCGCGGTTGATGGTAGCATATTGCTCTGTGGTCAACTTCTGCGCACGCCAGTGTGGTCGCAGCGCCGACTTGACAATCTCATTAATGCTCTTCTTGTCCTCTTGAGTCATTGTGAGTCGGGTCGGCGAGCTATCAGTGGTGCGCCGAGTGCTGGGATGAGGTCGGCGCGGTCGCGGCTGGCGAATTTCCACAGTTCTCGTCGTGTTCACCCGCCCAGGTCGTGACTCGGGGTCACTATGATCGCTGCTGTACCGGTTGGGTGAATAGTTGGCGGGGGCATACACGGGCTCAATATGTGTGCTGAGGGAAAGAGTTGGTGAGGTAGGACGCCCATTCAGTCGTGGGAGCGGAGGTGGTGTCAACGACATGGCCCGTGGGCTACTGTGATTGGACGGTGACGGTGACAGAGCGGGAGAGGAAGCATCAGGCATATGCCGCGTAGGTAGTGCTATACCATTCTCGTCTTCGGAGTGCACACTGGGCTCTAGTTCCTTGAGCAAGGCAGAAACCAAGGCGGGTTCGACTGGTGTTTGATGAAGCTGTGTTGGTCGCGACGACCCGTTCACAGGGGACGTGGCAATGGCCAGTCGGGTCTGTGGTTGATTGGAAGGACCAGCCGCAGCTGGCGATGAGGCAGATGTCGAAGCCTCGATATTCGTAGGCAAACGACGGGTTCGTGGCCGTTTCAGCTTCCTTTCCGGTTCGGCCACGGGTTCAGCAGGGGACGCAATGGAAGATGCCGCCCGGCGTTTGCGACCATTCACAGGCGTAGGGATGCCTTCAGCTTCACGAGCCATGTCAAGGGCGCCCCATGCCCTTCTTTCATCGCGAGTCTCCTGGACAGGCGGGGGCGGAGGCGTCAATGCGACGGGCTGCAAGCGTTCACTAATTTGGGGAGGGATGGTGCTGACGAAGGCATCGCGGGCGCCTAGACGGTTGGCGATGGTCATGCGCTGCTGCCAGCGCTGCAGTTCGTGGCGATCGAGCTGCTGGAAGCGCCGGAAGTGTTCGAGATCCTCGTCCTCTTCATCGTGGTTGTCGAGGTCGAGGTCGCTCATCTCGTAGAAACGACCAGAGAACAGGCCCCACGCACCTTGCCACTCTGCATTGCGAGCTTGTCGACGAGCCCGCCGCAAACGCGCACGCGTACGGACATGCAAACCACGATGTTGGCGAGGAGTCGGCCGTCGAACCTGCCTGGGACGTGGTTGGGGGGCTTCAGAGTCGACAGGCTGGGAGGCGTTTTGGGAGTCTTGGGACTCTTGTGTGAGGTCGAAGAGGTGGGCGCACTCCATGCAGTACCAGTCGCCATCGGGAATGTGGTCGAGCCCGATGCAGTGGGTGTGGTAGGCGGCATCGCAGCTATCGCACAGGAGCAGTATATCTTCTCGCTCGGCCGAGTTGCAGACAGGGCAGGGGTTGGATTCATCCTCCTCTTCTTCGGCGTTGTCGCCAAGCCACTGCTGGACGTCGAACTCGGCGACCTGCTTCTTGTCCTGTACTGCGTATGTGGAGATGGCGGTTCCTGTATGGTAGAGGGACGTGTTAGCAAAGGGACGGTTTTATCAAACAAAAAAAGGTGGTTGTATGGTATGGGTTGAGGGCGGGTGTGACTGTCATACCATCGAGGCCGTTGTAGACGCGCACAGCGTGGAACGGGATCCTGCATATAGGGCAGGTGTTGGTCTTGTTGGCCCAGGCGCGGATGCAGGCGTCGTGGATAATGTGTTCACAGCCGTCGAGGGAGGCGACGATATTGAGATAGCTATCATCGGGGTCGGCGATTTGAGGCTCGAGGGCAGGGGTGACGGAATCGTCAGAGGAAGCGCCGTGAATAGTAGCGGGCGTGGGTAGGTGGTCCAGGCATATGATACACTGGTCGGGTTCAGACATGGTGCCGATTGCGACAGTACGGACCCGAGTCTGATGAAAACATGTAAAATCGAGAGGGGAGATGAGAAGAGGATGGCAATGGAGAAGAGAAGAAGGAAAAAGGAGGAAGAGACGGGCCCGGGGGGTAAAGCAAGCAATTTAGGTTGGTGGTGGAGGAGATGGTGGTGGTAGCGGTGGTGAGAGTACAAGTACTAGGTAGTGAGGGTGACGAGCGTGCTGGGGGCCAGTTGGTGTTAGTGGCGGGTGGTGGGAATTTTGGGTGAGTTGGCGGGAGGCAGAGGCAGAGGCAGAGGCAGAGGCAGAGGCAGAGGCAGAGGCAGAGGCAGCAGAGGAGAAAGGGAAGAGAGAGGGAGGCCCAGGCAGGCAAGGCAGGTAGGCTGAAAAGCCGGGCGGTAGTGGGTGGCAGATGGGATTGGTACCTAGGCGGTACCTCGTGCAGGGACGGGGTACCTGGGCTGGGGTTTGCTGGGGTTTGCCCAGTACAGGTGGTATCAGCAGGCAGTGATGGCCAAGGGAAGAGTCAAGTCGCAGAGTCACGTCGCAGAAAAAAGGGAGAAGAAAGCCGGGCAGAGCGTCGCTGTGTCAAGACATGGACAAACAATGCCAGAGACGACAAGGCCGCCAAGGTACCTCAGCTCTGTCACAAGGTACCTGCCATTACACCAGTGGGGCTGCCCCAGGCTTGACGGCGCCGTTCGCTGGCCGCCATATAACTCTCTCTCTGGTGGCTAAAACTGACCTTGTGAGCCCGCGGCAGCCCCTCGCCTCGCGGGGAGGCGCAACTTTCTGGTCATCATCATCATGTATCCCAAAGGGTACATGCTTGCTTTCTCCTAGTACCTCTGTCTTGAATAGAAAAATGGTTTCAGCTACTACCTAGACCTGCTCCCAGAAACATCCCTCCCATGCACCCGGTGGGGGTTTGCTGCCTGCAATAAAATCACCCCCAAACCGCAACCCAAGGTTCCAAGTACTAACCTACCTCCTGCCTGCTTCCCTTGCTGAAAATCTCTGTTCTAAAAACGAGTAAAACAGCCACCGCCTTATCAAATCTTTCTACCTAGGCAACTGCAGACGATGGCTCCCAGATGGGGTTCGTCCATGCTCCATGCTCCTCGGGTACCTCTATCTGCCCGGGCAGTCCCGCTGTCCACCATGTCATATCTGAGCACAAGGCAACCCCCCCCTCCCCGGTTCCAAGAACCTCTTCGACTCATTGTGCATTCAGTATTAACAAGCTCAGCCGGTTCCCAGGCTTTTCGAGAGCATAAAACAAATTCAAACAAGTACTTCCCACGGAATGTGCTATGCAAAACGAGTGATACACTTGAGACACCCATAGCCAGTCAACCGCCCAGCTACCTACTTTGCCACAGCCCATCCCCATCACCTACCTACTAACAGTAGGCAGGTGACTTGCAGGCCCATTCAACCATCCAACCATTGTGACTGTTTGTCTGCCTGCCTGCTAACAAAGAACAGATCCAAGTACGCAGCGGCTGATACAACCCCCTCCCCTCCCCGCCAGGCCCCTCGCTCCCTGCTCTCCCTACCGTCTCCCGCTCACCTCGCCCGCCACCGACGATGCCAGCGCCGCCAGCGTCGCGTCCAGCGTCGCGTCCCTGCCCTCGCGCAGCCGCAGCCCGAGGCCCATGACCTGGAACGCGAGGCAGAAGAGCAGCGCGTACGCGCGCGTCGCCCGCACCAGCGCCAGCGTCGCCAGCACCGCGTCCACATACGGCACCGGCCGCGTCGCCGCGTTGTCCGGCGCCCGCTCCAGCTGGTACGCGTAGAAGCCCGGCGTGTAGGCGCCGTGCGTGAGGCGGCTGAAGGCGCCCAGGTAGAGGATGGCCACGACCGTGGTCGTCGCCGCTGCGCCGGCGGTCCGTGTCAGGAACGCCGCCATTGGAGGGTGTGTGGGATTTGGTTGTGTGTGCTGGCGGATAGCTGACAATTCCGGTCAACGAGGACTGATGCCCAGGCTATGTAAGCGAGCCGGGCAGAAGCAGGCTGCGCGACCAAAAGTAGTCGGTGGAAATCATCTCCCGTTAGCTCTTTGAGCACTCGATCCACGGGTCAGGCGTGTCTCGACTGGCACTAACGTGATGCTAAGAGTGAGCCACCTCTCCATGGTGCACGTCAGATGAGGCGGTAAACAATAAAGCTGGAATTTTGCTCACTGTCGAACAGCCAGACACAAACTCCAGGTACCCGCCCATCCTGTGCAACACCTTGGCCGCTCACATCAGTGACACGACGGAACGTCACGGAAGTGGTTTCCTCCTTGCTGCATACCTGCATGACTCCGTGTGGGTTGAGTGCCACGCACAATTGACGTGTTCTCTCCATAGCCTGGACTGAAAAGCTATAGTTTCACGACGGAGAACCCTGTCGTAAGCGGGAGAACCCGGTCGGCCTTGTTATCCTCTCGTCTTCTAGTTATAACTCGTAAGCTCAAGCTGCCTACGGGGAGGAGCCCTCGCCTGCAGCCGTTTCGGTGAGGCCATCCCTTTGGATGTGGTAAGGCTCCGGGACGGTCACTCGCAAGGTTCTAAGCCAATGGCTATGGTTGAAATATCAGGTACCTGAATTTCAGTGACCTATCCTAGTATGTGGATGTACCTAAGATACGCATTCTTAGTACATGATCACAGGGATCATTCATTACCTGAATCTCGACGTACCACCTACGTATGCCGCTCTCAGTGGATCAAGATACCTGCTGGAGCCTTACCACATCCAAAGGGGTACGGGAGCGGAGCCTACATTGGCCCCATGCCTAATAATCCTGTCGAGGTTTTTGTCCCCAGGCTGAGGCACCGCCGTGCCTAATGCGTGCCCAAGTTATGACTTGCTGCCTTGCGTGCGGCCTGCATCTTGGGGCGCTGACTCGCCCAATCATGAAGCCTGGCTTGATTCACTAACTGGTTCAATAAACAGATCTCGCAGTTTCCCCTGTTTCGGAATTCCTTATGCTCTACGCCACGCCGTACGTCGCAGATCCAATCAAAAAGTGACCAAGGGCTCAGTCAACGCCAGGCTCGGCAGTATTCCCACCGCCAGAGCAAACGCTAGACCGCCATTGCGGAGCGGCTCGCAACGATGAAATAGGCGGCTCTCCGGTTTATCATTGATGCACGCCCATACGCGTGTCCTTGGGCTTCATGTTCCCGAGCCTGGCCAGGTGGAGAGCTGTCGTCGCCTTCTCGTGGGGCGTGGATAATTGTCTCCATGACTTGTTCTTCTCGTGCCATGCTACCACGTGGTACTCCAGGAAACGTGCCCAGGACACTCAGCTACACGCAACTACAAGTCACCGCCAAGTGCACGCAACAGGCGTGACAATCCGGACATCGCCCTGGCATGGTTGCACTGTCCGCCAGACGCGCCGTTTGCCTCCCAGGTCAGTGGTGGCGGCGCCGGGACCTATCCCACCGACGCACAATTGCGCACATCCAGGCCGCCGTATCCAGCCCAGGTCTGAGTCACGATCAAACACAACGGGCCAAAGGGTACCGTTGGAACGTGGCGCCGACGTCGTGTCGGAGATCGAGCCGTGCTTCTTTCCGCGAGATCGCGACCTGAAAATGCAAGTCATTCACGCTGCTGTAACGTACGCCGACTCCAAGCCAGACGGGCCAACGGAGCGGGGAGGGACATTCCATCATGGTTAGCAAGTCACATCGAAACCCCCACGGAGCGCGCCTCGCACGCCATGGAGACGAGCATCCGGAACTGGTCGTTGCAAAGTTTTTTTTCTTTCATTGCTTTACCGACTGACCTCGATTGGTCGAAGCCGATTTGTAGAACATACAAAAAATTCGTCGACTCGTAGTGCAGGCACGCAAAGCCATGTTCCCCGTACACCAGACCGAAAAGCAAATGCTGTTATATATCCACCGGATTTTGTGTTTCCATCAGCCCCCAAAAAAAATCCTCGTCCCCGTTTAAACCTCAGCAATCTCTCTCAGACGACGGAGAGTCGAGCGCATGGCGGCAGCGGCAGGGGTGCTGTAGCACAGATCATGTTAGTTTCTTGTTTTGCATTTCCGCCGCTTACTCGATCCTGGTTCTCTTTATTTCTCATCGAGTGTGCGTTCCAGGATGTCGTTGCGGCATGGTAGGACAGGTTGTAGACGTACGCAACGGTGTAGGCACCACCGGCCATGGTGCGCTTGCAAGAGCGGCAGTTCCAGATACCGGTAGACTGGCGGCGGACGGTGACCTTGCCGCAGAAGGTGCAGGTGTACTTGGCGTGCTGGCTAACTTCCATCTTCTTGACCTGCTTACGCAGAGAAGCACCGTAGCTGTAGCAAAGCGTTAGTTTTCTGTCGGCGGCACGAGTTGCCTTCCATGTTCGATTCGTTCCTGGTAATCATTCGTGTCGTCGATCCACCATCGATTGAGCCATCTCCTGGTGGTGCAGAATGGTATATGCGCCCCCGTTGTCCATGTCGAGATTTTCGTCCATGGCTCCATGTTTTTCCAACGCACTCGGCGTCGCAGCCATCGACGCGAACAACGCCTGGCGGTTTCTTCGCGTATCAAGGAACGAGATCGTCGTCGTCGGTTTAGACACGGAGCGTTTGCCGGATCGAATCGAACATTCAAGACATCGGGTATAATTTTTTCGTCGACTTACCGAGTGCCGTACTTGCCGCTGCAGAGAGTAATTAGCAAACTGTCCAATTACATCTTCTCAATATTCGATATACGTACGTAACACCGACCTTCTTCGTGCGCTTGGTCATTTTGGCGGTGGTATGTGATTTGGGTTGTTGAGGTGTGAGTGCAAATGGCTATCAGAGCGGTTTCCACCAAAATGGTACTGGAAAGTTGCGAGTTGTGATTTTCCTTAGGGCAAGCACGTGAGTCGTTGTGGGCGGCCAAGCGAATCTCAGTGGCCAACGTTTAGTGGGCCGCTACCTTGCTGACTGAGAAATCGAGCTCCAAGTCACGGGGAATATCACGTGCAAATCGGCTCCCAAATGCGGCTAGTCTCCCGACCGGAGCTGCAACGCGATGAAGCTACCGAGGTAGCGTGGAATGGGACATTCGGCTTTCCCGCCACCACGTTTTCCAGTGTTGCCTATTGCGTCAATGGTTCCCCGATTTATGAATTATATCGTAGACTGTAGTAACGGGAGATCTAGACCTCCCTCCTGCAACTGATTGTGCTCAATTGCATCTTTGCCGCGCCTGTTCTGTCTAGCAGTACTTGGAGGCCTTCCTGCCACTGAGCTCGATCTGCATAACACATCTACTGGTCCCCTGAGACTCCAGCTGCGGCCCGCGTCTCATCAATATCAGCGATCTGCTCTCCCACCGCCGCACAGCATATCTTCCCCGCGCGCTGTAAACCGCTGAGAAAAATGGCACCTCGCAGGCAGAATCGGAAATACGACATTGTCGTCTTCGGCGCGACAGGTACCTCCCTCCACGCGGCCGCAGCTCCGCGAGCACCACTAATGACGCAACAGGCTACACTGGCCAATTGACGGCTGAGCACATTGCCTCGAACCTCCCAACCAACATCAAATGGGCTGTCGCAGGCCGGTCCGAGGCTAAGCTCCAGGCTGTAGTCGACGATTGCAAGCAATACAACGCGGACCGCCTTCCACCTGGTTAGCATCCGACCCTTCTCAAACTCGTATTATTCACGATGCACTGGTGAGCGGTCACTAACGAAAGCGTCTTCCGCAGCCATTGAGATTGCCGATATTTCCGATGAAGAGGGCCTCAAGGCTCTCGCTGCCAAGACCAAGGTCCTCTTGTCCACCGTCGGTCCTTATTGCAAGTATGGCGAGACAGCCTTCAAGGTATGCGCTGAGTCGGGCACTCACTACTTTGACGTGACCGGCGAGTCTGTGTGGGTGGGCAGCATGATTAAAAAATACGACGCTGTCGCGAAAGATTCTGGCGCCATCATGGTTCCCCAGATTGGCGTCGAGTCCGCCCCTTCGGATCTCACCACCTGGCTGCTCGCTGAGCATGTTCGCGAGGAGCTTGACGCCGATACCAAAGAGGTCACCATTTCTATTCACAAGCTCAAGTATGTCAATTCCTATACTCGTGGGACATTTCGATTGGTCCACGTATTAATTTACAATTTTAGGGGAACGCCTTCCGGCGGTACCCTCGCCACTGTTCTCGGCCTGTTCGATGTCTTTTCCCTCTCCGAAATCCGCGCCGCATTTTCGCCGTATGCACTGTCACCAACCCCGCACACGGAAAAGCCTGAAAGACAGCGATTGCCCCTGGCGCATGCGCTTTTTGGATCTCACTACGATCCGCATCTAGGCCGCCTGACCTCCTCTCTGGCGGATTCGACGGACGCTGCTATTGTGGAACGCACCTGGGGTCTTCTCCCTGAGATTCCATCGCGCAAGGGAGAATTTTACGGAGACAAATTTGTGTGGAAGCAGTACATGAGAGTAGATAGCTGGTTCCAGGGCTTGTTCGTCCACTGGGGCTTGGTATGGGCTTCCGTCGTCCTCGCCTTGCTTCCGCCGGTGCGCAGCTTGCTTAAGACCCTTGTCACTCAGCCAGGAGGCGGCGCGGATCGTCAGGCTAGAACCAAGGAACTGCTGGAATACCGAGGTATCGCGGTGCCTGACGATGCGGACACGACGCAGAAGGCCTTTGCCAAAGCACGATACGATGGCAGTCCCTACGTCTGTGAGTTGCTTCGATGCTAGACTACAGTGTATGAATTTATGCTAACGCGATTAAGTGACCGGCATTCTGCTCGCAGAAGCTGCCGCTACCGTTCTGCAGGATGATATTAAACTCGACGGAGGCGTATACACTCCGGCATGTCTGGGGCAATCCTTTATTGATCGGCTTGACGGCGCCGGGTTCCATTTCGAGGTGGAGACGGTGGAAAAGTAAAGGCGGTTTTTGACTTTGAGAGAGACTTGTGAATTTTATTTTTGCTTCCATCAGCGTATCATATCGGTTCTTGTTTAATCAAGTTGAAGTGATGGGCAGGTTCAGAGGTAGGCATCTAGCGCCACAGGCCGCGCTGAGGCTGGTGGAGCTGTGGCGCCGCCGAATGGGGGCAAGCGTCGGTCTTCTCCATTTAGAACCCAGCATCATTAATATTCCTCCAAAAGTCTCTCGGCCAGTGACGACCCCATCGATTTTCCTTGCGTTTGCTTCCCTCTTCCTGCCGCGTCTTGCCAACCACGCCACGCATTCTCTTTCGTTTTCTTCCAGCTATGTGTACGATTAGTTGAAGGAGACAGGCCGGCTAATTGAGAGCAAGGGCTGCTACGAACCAACGCCGCACGTCCGCCTCCAAACAAAGACGCCCTCGCACAGTCATGGACTCATCAGCAGCATCACCGAGCGGCGAGCAGCAACCGCTGCTGCCCACCGTCGAATCCCGCCCCAAAGCGTCGCGAAACGTAAAGTTCAGCGCCAACCCGGTCACGCGCACCATTGAGCCCGAGACGCGGGTCGTGGCCTCGAAGCCGAGCAGCATCGCCGTCGGTGTGCCGAGCGGCGGCGGCGGCGCGGCGGCGGCACCGCCTGGCACCGCCG
>LUFD01000127.1:0-14882 GCA_003025255.1 Cordyceps pruinosa
GGGGGGGGACGTACGACTCAATGCCGAGAATGTCGCAGACGCGCCAGGCCTCGTTGCGGTTCTTCTGGTAGGCCTGGCCGAGCGAGTTGACGTAGTTGACGCCGAGGATCCACTCGTCCTGGGTGAGCTCGACCTCGCGGCAAAAGTCGTGCATGTGGCGGATGAGCGAGGTGAGGATCTCGCGGTGGCGGGGGAGGGTGTCGGGGCTCATGAGGTCGACGACGTGCTGGGTGAAGTTGGGGTCAAACGGGGGTTTGTCGGATTGGTGGGGGACGGCGGCGGCGGCGGTCTCGGGGACAGCAGGTTTCGTTTGATCGTGGACTCCATTGGAGCCGTTGGCGGTGGTGGTCATTGTGGTGATGCTTGTGAGGGGGTCGCAGTGGTGGTGGTGGTGAGGGGGAGCAGTAGTGGTCAAGTTCAAGATTTGGACGTGGGAAGAAGAAAGAAATGCGCGGGGTAGAATCTGGATGGCAACGAAGAAAAAAGGACGACTGACCAGTGGCGACGAGGGTATTATAAGGTCGGGCGGAAATGGGTGGAAAAAAAAGGAAAAAGGCATTGCCGGTGCAGAAGCCGGGGATGGAAGCCGGGGAAAGTGGAGGCGGGCGCTGCGGGGCCGTGGATCACGGCGAGCGGGAGCGGCAATTGGAGTCGGGGTTGGGCTGGGGGGAAGGGGGCTTCCGGATAATGTCATGGCTAGTTGGTATTTCTCGGAGACGAGTCGCGGTATTTCTGGATTGTTTTTGGCGTGGTCGGGCGAAGCAGTGAGTCGGCCGTGGTGGTGGGTGGGATAGAGGGGGCTTGATGGCTTGCATGAAGGACGGGAGGGGAGGCTGCGACAGCCCCGTGACCGCATGTCGTATAGATGGAAAGGAAGAAGTTCGGGGACGAATTTCACTCTTCGCTCTCGTTGATTCGTAGAGCCGACCGCGACGTTGCCCCTATCCAGCACACGCTGTGGCCGGAGCCTGCCCTCAACGCACGGGCGCGGAGCCAAATTCCGCGGTCCGAAGCGCAACACGGAATGCCACCGCGCCGCACGCGCAGTCACAATACTTGTCCGATGGAGGCAGGCAGTCGGCCGGCGCGCGCTTCTGGCATTCCCGTCGGGCTACCCAATGCGCACCTTGCGCTGCCTGCGACTCGAGTCGGCGAGCACCTGGTGCGACGCCCGGGTGGTGCAGTGGCCGCCCGGTCGCGTGTCGCAACGGTGGCATGGCAGAGACGGGGAGCGACGCTTCCGTCCTTGCCCTTGTGCCATGTGCGGCACTCGTCGGATGCAACTGTGCGTAGAACTCGTCACGGCCCTCAGCAGGTAGTCAACCGTGCAAAGGGCATGTCCTGGCCTCTTGCATTGAGAGGTCTCGACGTCTAGAGCTGACGGGATGACACCACAGAACAATAAGAGCACGGGGAAAGAAGGCTCATAAAAGCGCCCCTGCCCGCACTGCAAGGGCCATGCAGCCCGCCTCGTCTTACCGGAAATAGCTGCCGCATCGACCAGATGCAAGACAGACAGGCCACCATCACTTCCACCCACATCACTGTGCACCCTACCTTTCTTCGTTGCATTTTTGTTCTAATTCCCCTCATCGCCCAGTATCCCTCCATGATGCCTACTACTTCGTCTCCTCCCCCCCGTGGTGGCTGGGATGTATGTCCAGCACCTCGAAAAGAAGGTGGCTGGGCCTGCCGCCGAAACAAGAGAGAGGGGGAGGGGCTCGGACGCCATCGGCAGGGACAAGAAGCGGCCTGGTTCCCGGTGACACCAAAAGTTCCATCGCCTCTTTTACATCTCCTTTGGCAAAGAAAAAAAAAAAAATACATCCCATCAATTCCCTTGTCACCCCTCCCGTACGACCCTCCCCGAGGCGCGCGCTTATCCCCCTGCCGGCCTCGCTGTCCGTCTTATCGACCACCACCACCCACCTTATCGCGGCATGACGACACCGTAGCTGCGCTCTCTGCGCCAGTTCTCCCCCCGCGGACTTGTTACTCTTTTCCAACGCAATTCAGCTCCGGATATCGAACATTGCATAATCAGCCCAAGAGTCCGCATCGACTGCTTCGCGCGGACAGACAAACGGCCCAGCCTCGGGTGCTGCGCGCGACATTGTCCTGTCCAATTCCCGAATTACATCATTCCTCTGCAATCCCTGCGAGCGCATTCCACCAGCGATAAGAAGAGAACACAATCGTCGTCGCCTCGTCATCCTGCTGCCAGAAACCAATCGCCGCGCCGTCCATCCATATCGTCGTCGCCCAGCCATGCCCGCCATCCCCAATCCCGGCTCCGGCGCCGCCGCCGCGCCCTCACCACCACCCTCCAAGCCGCCGTCGCCGCAACCGCAACCACCGCCATTCCTCCCTCCCGCCGCGGCCCGGCTCCCCGAATCCTCATCCTACGCCGCCGCCGCCCTCGCCGCCCGCGCGCCGCAGCAGACCCCCGGTTTCCAGGCCATCCCCGCCGCCTACCCCGGCCAGGACTCCTCGCCCGACCCCGGCGTCGTCGCCGGCATCGTGCTCGGCTCCGTCGTCGGCTTCATGCTGCTGGTCTTCCTGCTGTGGTCCTGCACCGGCTGGACCCCCGTCTTCGAGCCGTGGCCGCGCCGCCGCCGCCACCACCACGACAAGCACCACCACCACCACGACGACCGCCGCCGCCGCCGCCGCCGCCGCCACCGCCGCCCCCGCACTGTCGACGTCGAGATGGCCGACGTCCGCCGCAGCACCTCCCGCCGCAGCCGCAGCCGCAGCCGCCGGCCCGTTCACGTCATCCCCGTCCCCGTCGCCGTGCCGCCCCCGCCCCCGCTGCAGGCCATGCCCCCCGGCGTCAGGGTCTCCCAGTCCACCACGCGCTACGCCCGCTCGCTGTCGCGCGGCGGCAGGGACGACGTTACTACCACCACCTCGTACAGCGACGACGAGATCGTCGTCGAGGAGCGCCGCACCCCGCCCCGGCGCCAGTCCTCGCGCAGGAGCTACGACGCCCGCCGCGACAGCAGAAGGTATAGCGGCCGGGGGTGAGCGCGCCCCCGGCATCGCGTAGTGGAGGCCTACAAGGTCTTAATTGTACTGTTTTACGGTTTGAGCTCTGTGGAATTCATCAGCCCCGTGTCTTGTTCATTTGCTCGTTTGTTTGAAGCCTATAGCACAACTTTGATGGTTGCTGTAGTACGAGGATCGACAATTCAGCCGCGTTTACCGCATATAGAGATTCATGTTTTTGATAGCTTCAACTGTTTCAATCCCTATTTATATACAAGATAATGACAAAATCGCCATGGATATATATGCAGGCAAATTCATCTTGACTTGTGCTGCTAACTACATCGTACCTCAGAAAACCCTTAGAGCTACGAATCGGTCCCTTGCTCCCATCGCATCACACAAATAGACCATCTTTCTAATCATGTACGTTTCTCTTCATCCCAAAAAATATGACCCATGGTATAAACAAGCTCGTATTTTGAATTCCTGCGCTATGTGCGTCCGTAGCCCCCTCAGTGCTAGTTGCCGTTGTTGGGGTTGCTATTATTCCCCCCGTTGGGTTGCCCGCCAAAAAAGAACGTGTCAAAAGGATTGATGTGCCCGCCCTCGCTGAAATCATTATTCATGCCTTCCCAATTAATCCCGAACCCGAGATCCAGCTGCGCCTGGTCGACGCCGGCAAAATCTCCGTTCGGCGTGGCCCCAAGCGTCTGCAGAAACTCCATCGCCTGGCTGTCCGGGTAGTCCATCGACCCCTGCATGCCAAACTGTTGGCCCATGAATGTGTTGCCACCCTGTGCTGTCATCCGGCGAGGCATGGTAGGTGAGCGTACCATAGCGTCGATGGAACCGTCTGGCGGGCTCGGCCCACTGCGTCGACGCGTCTCTGACATCACGGTGTCGCTGTCAAACGTCTTTGCCTTCTTCAGCGGGGGTGTGGTCTGCGCCGAGGCATCGCCGCTGGCGGATATCCCCGGCGAGGATACGTTGTCTCCCATAGGCAGATCGAACTGGTAGCCTTGACCCTCCGATACTATAGACCGGCGTTGCGAACCTGCCTTCATGGATGAAATATCGGGCACTGGAGCGGTGACCCACGTTGTTGTCTCTCGGCGCTGTCGCGGAGGTCGCGGGTTCATGGTGCCGAACCCGCCGTTTGAGCTTGCCATCTTGATTGTCGCCTTGGCTGTTCGATCAAAGGCATCGCGGCATGTCTCCGCCGGCGGACACTTGTCAATCATGTCGGTGAAAACAGACTTGGCCGCCAGAACGGTGAAGTCTACCTCATCCATGGAAAGGCGACTTCGCACCAACGGTGAATGCCAAATTGCGTACAGATACGAAATACCAGCCATGAACAGATGATGGGTCGACAGATACGTGTAGCTGACAAGACCGCTCAGATGGAGCTGTCTGTAGATGCGCAAAAGCCTCTGTCCTGCCTCCGCGACCTTCAGGTAAATTCGATCCTCATCTTCTCGGAGCTCTGCTGTGAAGGCTGTAGGGCTGTTGACCTCATTAGCGGTATTGTATTCGCCCTCAAACATGGCGGGGACGCTCAAGCTCTGTCTGTACAGCATAATGATGGCCTGCCAGTAGTTGAGCTCGAGGAATTCAGTAGAGAAAGCAACGCCCGTTTCTTGGCTAGTTGGCGCAGAGGACTTCCAGTAGAACAGGCGTTCATCGATGTCGCTTCTCCAGGACCGGAATGAATCGAATTTGACTAGGAAGGGCGACGGGGTATGATTGCGCATCTCAGGATAGCAAGGCACCTGGTTGCCTTGGCGCGCAAGCTGCGCCTGATTGTATTGGAGGACCTGTAAAATTTCCGATTGCAGCATCCGTAGCCGGAAATAGTGATGGGCAACGTGTTTGTAGCTCGGCCGCTCGTCGTCTACCGGGGGATCGATGAAACCCGTCGGAGTAACGTAGTCATCGTCCAATACCGATGGAAGTTCAGTAGTAATGACCTGATCACTGACACCAAACGGTCGCCCGACACACGTGCTGACCAGTCGATCGAACGAATAGGTGCACCACCATAAACGCCGTCTCATGTCGCGCACATATTGCCGCCGCCCTCGCTCCCTGGCACTTGAATCTTGTTCGTTCGCGGGGTCATTTGGTCCTGAATTTTCGGCTTCGCCACCCTCTTCGTAGTGCAAGCCAAGATCAACAGCAAGTCGAACAGCTACGCCTGTGATGTACCTACACTTCGTCAGGAACAGCGGTAAAATGGAAAGGAAAAGACTTACCAAATGCCCGGAGGAACTGGGCGAAGAAGCGCAAACTTTGCGAGTAGGAGTACAGCCTGTAAAACTTCCAGGCCCCCCGCGCTAAAGCTCAAGCAGGACTCCAGATGAACAATAGCGCTTGCGTGATATTCTTCAGGCTCGCATTGGCTTGGTTGAGAGTCGATCTTGGTAGTGCTGGAGGCCTCTGTCTTGACAGGTTCCCCGACAATCACGCCGCAGCCAATTGCAAACACCATATTTAGCATGTACAGGTCCTTGGATGGGAGAGACTCGGGAGACTTGGCGTAGGCCCGCTCAAACAACTGCATAAATTCGCCCCTGTGCAGGATTGGGATCTGCGGGTTGGCGTGCTCAAAGTATAGGGTCACAAGTCGCATCCCGAGTTCGCGACCTGGAAATGGCGCCCGCCGGATAGTTGGCTTCGTGTGAAGGCCAAAGAAAGAATCGCGCATGGAGGTACCGGCGGTTCCTCCTGGTCGCTCGGTAGGGCCATGCTGATCTGATACGGAGTACTGCACAGCAGCGAAAACAACTTTTGCAAAGGAAACGCCAGATGCCGAGGCAAGAGATCTAGGCTTTGCGGTGCCAACCAAGTTCATCATGGCCGGACTCTGCCCTTCCTTTTTCGCCGCCAGAGACTGCCCTCGCGCGCTATTTAGAGCCTGGTTCGCAACGGCTCCATCGGCGGAGCCCGAATCTCGCGAGACGGTGTCGGCGCTCGGACGAGAGCAGAGTTCCAAATTCTCGGCAGGAGGATATGGAATATTATTGGAAGAAAGGAGTTTCTCGAGCTGTTCCACTCGCGTTTCCAGATAGAATACATAGCTAGGAAGAAATTAGGAGTGAGACACAAGAGTAGAGCGCGGCTGCGTACCTGCGCGGAATCTCTTTTTTGGTGATTGGGTCGTAGCCAACGCATGCTACACTAGCCTTGGCGCAGCTGGCACAACTGGGAAGTTTCTGGTCGCAGCGATTTTTGCGCAGACGGCATCGGTTGCAGGCGCTCACATTGCGGAAGTTGCTGCTTTGCGAGGGCTTTCCGCCCGTGAGCGGTCCATTCGTCACAGCGTCCGGGATCATTTCCGGGCTGATTCGATTGATTGGCGAGCCATCTTCCGAGGAAACCTTCCGCTGGCGTTTGATGGTGGGCTGAGAGCTTGGAGAGGGCGCCACATGCGTGGGCATGTTGGCGAAGGGGAAAATGATTTATCGTGAGCTGTTGGTGGGCAGACAGCAGCGGAGGGGTGATGTCGGGACTAAGAAACGTCAGAATAGTAGTTCATCGAGTCGGATTTGTTTACATGAGCAGGCCAAATTGGATGCGCGCCGGGGTCAAGCTGGGTACCTGGCAAAACGTCGTCGTCTGGCAGAAAGAGGCGCAGCCCATTCTCCAATGGCCAAGAGGCTGGCCGTCGTTGGTTATCGTAGGTGGGCCAGTCAAGAATCAGACAGTGAGCACCATGGGACCAACAGAGGGCTCGGGGGGATGCTGATGATAAGGGCGCACTGGAGCGCGCGACGACACCTCTGGCGCGACGCTCGCTTGGCGGGCGAAGACGGCCGGTGGCAGCGGTGGCGTAGAGCCTAGGTTAGGCTGTGTCGCCTCTGAACAACCTTGGACGGTGATGAATCGAAGCTGGTCGACAGCAGGGCCTGCGCTTGGGTATAGCCGTGGGAGTAGCTGTCGAGCGAGGCGATGTGAAGGCAGGGAGCAAGTCTGCGACGACTGGAAAGTGTGGGAAAGAAGCGAGCTCACGAGTAGTTTCGGGAGAAACTGGCAGCCGTGCGAGTGCGGTGTTCGTTGGGTCTGCTTGACCAGGATAGTGGAGATATAAGTACATGGATCGGGGTGCCATGCTGATGGAAGAAGCGGAGCAGGACGGAGCGCCGTGCAGGTTTCCCCCCGCATCCAGACACACAGGCTGGCGTCTCGACAGGTTGGTCTGGCGGTTGGCGGCAGTCCGTCTGGATTGTCTTGTTTGGAGTGCCTTTCCGGACCCCGGTCATGACTCGCCACAGGTCGGGAGGAGTAGGCTGGTTCCTAGGTCTATGCCGATGCACCTCTGCAACGGCGAACAAGCGTATATCCTGGTCCGACTTGGCTCAAGTCTATCAGGACAAGACCCGTCGCAAGCCCACAGAAGCTGAGGCCGTGATTGCCCCGAATGTGCCCCAAAGTGCCCCGAATGCGCCCCAGAGTGCCCCAGCCTGCAGCAAGCCATGCAGCAGACCACCTAGCGCCTCCAGCCCACCAATCCCTAGTGGCCCAATTGAGTCCTTGTACTATTGTCCAGCATGTTGCCGCCGGGGCCGTCTAGCGCAGCCCCGTTGCTGTCATTGAGAGCAAGGGTCGCGACTGTTTGAGGAAGGTCATGTCGCGGCAGACGGAGATGGCGAGCGGTTGGTCGTGAGAAATTGGCGATGGTGTTGGTGAGAGAATACAGCAAACGGGGCCTGTGTGCCTGGCTGGATTACATAAGACACCTCGTTCTGCCAGCTGCCAGCCAGCCGCCAACTGCCAACTGCCAGCTACATGGACAACTACCAATCTCCAACTTCCAGCGCCCAGTACCGGCTTCCTCACCAGCCCGGCGGTGTCTTTCAATCTGCATCTCATCAGGTGTTGACATTACATAAGGCTGCTATTATTGACATTGCTATCTCCTGCCGCCGGCCAGGTTCCGTCCGCCTGTCGAGTCGCTTTGGCTTCATCCTGGCACATCCGACCACCATGCCACCAACACAACACATCCAGTAACGGCAAATGCTCGACGATCGCCTCTCCAACTTCCTCTGCCATCTCGCCAAACCAATCACCCGTCGTGCGTCGTCATGCTCCCCGCGCCATTCCCCAAGGTCCCCGATATCCCCCATCACCATGGCTTGCTCATTGTCGTCACCTGAATCCTGAGCGCATCACACACGTTTTAACTTCATCACAATACGTAAATCATGTGTTGTTGGCTACCGCTATCCAACGGTGCTGCGAAATTGGCAACCCAAGACGCTAACTTTGCGCCTCGCGAGGCCGTCGCCGCCACACAGTTGCGCCCTCCCCTAAGCTTCCGAATCCCGCAAGCTACAGATGTTGACTCGATCAGAATACGTAAACGATATATCAGCGATTGCGAATTAACTTTTTACCCCACGATAAGAAATCGGCAATCCTAGGGAGCTAGCTTGGCGCCTAGATATGCTATAGAATCGCATCCTTGAGTTTGTGCGTCACTCTGAATCACAATGCACGCAGGTTGACTCGATTACAATACGTAACCACGGTGTTGTTGGCTGCCGCCAGCTGAATTTTGACCCCGCGACGCGAATCGGGCAACCAATTAGCAAGTGGCTAGTGTGCTAACCGGGCCACGCAACAGTTTCCGGTCTTGACGTTTCCAAATCGACGTCGGCCAATTGAATGGTACCAGCTCCCATGATATTCGCCGAGTACGACGGACATGAGCCGAACTCATTTTGCGCCTAGATGTCGTATTTTTGCATCGCACTTTACTGAACTTCGTCGACCGTCTCATCACAAAAGAAAAGGCCGCGAAAAGATCCTCGTGGCGTTCTCCGCAATGGGGAGCAGCCCCTGCGACTCGCTGCAGCCACAAAATTCTTACTCCTCTTCTTCCACCTTCAAGGTGTGGGTGGCCAGGGTCAGCGGGCGCAGCTTCGCTAAACTGGCCGTTCATATCGCGCTGAACGCGCATGACACTTCGCGACTGTCAGTGCCCTACCCGGCCGGCCGTTGAGCTATTGCCGCTACATGTGGGGGAGTTTGAGCATGGTCGCCTCTTGCAACAGTGTCATTTCACGGCAAGGAGGAACAAGTCCTCCGCCGCCACCGGTATGTTTCATGTAAGACAACCGTAGGCTCGCTGCAATGCATGGCGCACAACAGGCAGTAGGTTTCCATCCGGTTCGGGCTGAAATTCCAAAAAGCCCAAAAATTGCTCAATTTAACTTTTTCGTATGAAACAGCTCAAAAGTTCCTTAGCCGCACGCTACTTCTGGACCCCGACATAATGTTATCAGTGAGTCAAATTTCTATGCAGTGCCGCCATGACTATGACATAGAAGCGAGACTACAGAGTTGATACCTAACACGCTACTTCAGCCTGGTGTTGTTGTCATGAGAAGTCCAGATTTCGCGCTTGTTTGTAATTTATAGAATAAATCGCTTGTGTCTCATTTTTCCTACAATTCAGATCTGGGATGCAGTGACAGCGTCGGCGTGAGGCTCCAGTTGCGGTCCGGTAACCTGCTTTCGGCCGGCAAGATTATATGCAGCATCTTATCAAGCGCCTAAATTTCTTTTAGGATTTTCTGGGTAGATCTGTCTACAGTATTCTGCCTATTTACTAGAAAACGATTGTTGGATCTCAGCTGCAGCAACCCTGTAGTACGATACAGCGACCTTTCCCCTGGATTTACAACTAATATAAATAATTGCTCTACATAGTCTATAGGCCGATTAATTAGATCACTTTTTTAGAACCGATCTGGCTACTTGCAGCTGTTGTCTTTGCTCTGCAGGTGCAGCATGCAGAGCCTCGTTTCGGTTCACGCGGAGATCGCAGTCCTACTCAACCGCAAGCAAACAACAGTCGGGGCTCTCGACCAAAACCACAACATATATAGCGGAAGCAAGCCGACTAGAAATATTTCAATCGCATTCTCACGCTACCGATTCCTTGATCAAAGCTTGCAGTAATAGCCATAACGAGTCAAAGCTTCTTACGCAAAAGGATGCAGTCCGTCATATAACAGAAACCATGCAATAACATAGAGAAGTAGAAGAAATTTCCAGAAAAATGGAAGCGGCATTTTTTTAACAAAAGGCTTGGGGATAAATAGATAACCTCTCCCCGCCTCGAAATCCCAGACTGTTCCCCTCTCTATACCGCCCACCAACATACATATACATCGCCAGGCCTCAGGGCAGGAAAACCACCAGGCCCCTCCCGCCAGAACAAATCATCAACCAAACAACTTGGAATCGTAGCCAATGAGATGATTCATATTATTAAGAATCCACATCATTCAGCACAAATTGTCAAAAATCTCTCGCGAAAAGGTCATCTACTGCCTACCATACACAAACCAACACAGAACAGGTGTCACTCAGCTTCTCAGGTAGAACAAGAAGAGGCGTAGAAAACGTATAGTAATAGCAAAGTATGAAAAAAAAAAACCATTCCAAAACACGCCAAACACTAAGATTTACAAACAACAAGTCCATCTAGCCCAATGAGCTGCTGCATAGCCACAACTAACAAGCCTAGCGAGCCTGCAATGAGCGACCGTCCCTTCCAGACGATTCAGGGCTCACAATGTCAACTTTGCGCCTACCAGTCATTCCAAACTGCTTCACAGCCAAACTGAATTCTCGCGAGTTTACACCTAGCTTCAATAGCACGCTAGACTCCTCTGTTTTCTTCGCTGAGGAGAGGGCTGGGCCGTGCTCCCGTCCCATCTCATGCAGGCGGATCGAATCATGTCGTTGCTGAAAAGGAAGCTCTCATGCAAGTTCAACAAATACATTCAGTCAGAGCTTGCGTAACACTAAGCAGAGTGTGTAGTGCGCAACAACAGACAGACAGACAGACAGGCGACTGATAACACTGGAGTTCTAGCTCAAAGACGAACAAGAAAAGAAGAAAAGCTACAAACGCACAAAAAAAGCCATATATTAACAAAAGATAGAAAATACAGAGATGCACATGATGAGACATGCTTGGTTATCACTTTGTCAATCATAGGATTCCAATTCAACAGCGATTTGCTTCTTTTCGGACAGAGTGCAAGCTGCCCCCAATCGTTCAACATTAGGATTTCCAGGCGACTAGAGCACATGCCTCGAGTTTTTACGTCACATCGATATGGGTCAATGACGTTCATCTCGTTCTTGGTCTTCATTGTGACACGGTCTGTCAATGCATGTTCGAGATGCAGCCAGGCTGCGGACGCAACGGAATCGTGGCGGGGCGGGACAGCCACTCTCCGCCGTGTCAAACGGTGCTTCGGATCCGGGAAGGAAGTTTCCGTCGTCCGATGGGCGTCCGACCCCCTCCCCGGGCTTGTCCGCGTAGTTCACAGTGGGCACGTCAATAGTATTGGTGTCGAGCCGCCAAAGCCGACGTAGGGTTTGGAATGCAAGTAGAAAGCAGCAACTGTAAAATTCATGACGTTGTAAACCATCACTCAGGGCTTGGGCCCGCAATTGTATCTTATCCTCTCATGTATATCCTGTACCTTGCTCCCGACGACCAAGCAATAAGATGCCGTGGAACTTTTCATGCTCGCAAGTCTCCGCCCTGGGCCAAACCAAAAGAACAAAAAGAAAAGTCTATCCGATTTTGCACCAATTTCCCATATTCAGCCATCTCCATGCCTTGAAAAGAATTTGTGGAAAAACTGAGAAAAGAAATAAGGGTAGGATAGTATATATAGAACGCCGTTTCCATCTCAACAGGGGTATTATGAATCCGAAAAGTGCAGTGGTGAAGATCCCAACCAGAAGCAACATGCATGTTGCACTATATAAGAAAGGTAGTAGAGGAGAGCGTCGTGTTTTTGGTCTATCGAAGAACCAGAGAAGTGAAGTAATGCCGCGCCTTATACGCGCTGTTCCTCGTCGTATTCATCCACCAGAGACTCGAGGAGTGGCTCCTCTTCCTCCGCAGATGCGGCAGATTTGTAGCCACCCTCGGTAATTTGCGAGCTGAGGTAGGCGCCAACGAGAGTGGTAGCACCGCTGAACCACCAGGCGAGACCAGAGTAGCCAGTCTGCAGACCAAGGGCGTACAGGAAACCCGAAACCGTGGGGCCGAGAGCCCGGCAAAGACTGGCCGTTGATGCCGCGATGCCGTTGATTGTCCCCAAGACCTCTTTGGAGGGCGCAGAGTTGGCGAGGAGGATCGCGTTGCTGGGATACGCCATAGTGGCAAAGGTGCACTTCCATATCACGAGCAAGTAAATGGCCGGCATTCTCATGCTTGCGGGGAGAAGTACGAGGTAGGGAGTGACCAGGTACAGTGAAAAGTAGGAAAATGCAATGAGGCGGAAGAGGCGGAGAGATCCGAGGCGGCGGGTGACTGGCGCGACGACCAGGTAGTTGGAGAAGAGCGAGTAGAGTCCCTGGACGGACATGATGACGCCAATCGTTTTCGTGTCGAGGCCGAAGCCGTCGACGAACTTGAACGGGAGCTGCTGGACTGGGTGATCCGGTGGCGAGGTGCTGAGGAACACCGGGAAGAGCTGGTCGAAAGTCATGGTGTGACTGCCAAGGGGGTCAGCCACGTGTAGTGGACCATGCGCGATAATTACTCACAATGCAAGAATGCCGTACGACATGATGTTCATAATGACAGGTCGGGTGAAGATCTTTTGTTGTGGCGCAGGCTCAACCCGAGTAATAACAGGCGAGTCAGGCGCCTTGCTCGGGCCGAGCTTTGGCGAGTTATCCTGGCTCCTGTAGCTCGGAAGGGGCTCATCGTCTTCGCCGAGGAGAGACGGCGTCCGGGACGCAATAGAGCTGTAGCCAGCACACGTAGCATCCTGAAGCAGGCTCTTCTTTTCGAGGGCGCGGCCCTTGCAACTCCCGGCGCGGCTGAAGAAGGCCGTAATCCGGTCTCCAACCTCGCGAAAGCGGTCGCGCTGGAGCTTTTTCTTGGCGTGCGTTTCATCAAGGAAGAGAAGTCCGATAACGACACCGAAGAGAACGGTAACGGCACTGAAGAGGTTGGGCAGCAAGTACGGGTAGCGGTCCCATACCGTGCCCCTCGCAAAGAGCTGCGGGTAGCTGATGCAAGGTCGTGCTAGCGCACCTCCAATCATGGGGCCGACGATTGATCTATCTCCGTTAATTTGGATCGTTACCCAGTGGCAAGGTAAATGTAACGTACCCAATGCACCAAACCATGGGCATGATGGTGTAAGCGCGGGCTGGGGGATCTGTCAGTACATGGCACGTCCGAAGGAGCCACTGATATGGACTCACGCTGTTGTTCCTTGACTGTGACAAGCTCAGCCACCGTAGTTTGAAGCACACCGATATTGCTACGTTGCAAGAGTCAGTCATTGTGGTTCCAAAACGCAAGGTGAATTTCCACGTACCCGTTGAGCAGACCTCCCAAGGCTCGAGCAAAGAGGGCAACTGGCAGATTCGGGGCAAAGCCAAAGACGAGAACGCTGAGGGCTGTACCGGCAAGGCCACTTAGAAGAACCGGCTTCCGGCCGATCCTGTCACTCAGACGTCCCCAAAACACACCGGTAGCGAATTCGGCTAGGGTAAAGGCAGACGTGACCATGCCGGCGTAGACGGAGATTTTGCTAGGGTCGTCGGTAATGTGGAAGTCCTGAATCATGTAATAGATGTAGGGGAAAATCGACATGAATGCGATTGGCTCGCATATTCTGCAGCAGGCTGCGCGCGACAGTATAGTGAGTCAGCAACTGAAGAGCTTCCTGCGACTGCTGGGACATGACATGGACCGACAGGGTGCTCGTGACTTGGCCATCAGCGGTGAAGCTTGAACATACCTAACACAAACATCTGTTGGCTTGGGAAAGCCGGCGTCTCTGTGCGTTTTCTGTCTGGGCGACGGAGGCGGCCAGGGCCGGCCTCGGGGGCGGAGGAGCGCATCACGGCGGGTTGAAGCTGGGCGGTCAGGCGCCGTTGGTTTTTCTGTGTAAGTTTAGTTGCCGATGAAAGGAGCTGGCCGACAACGCGCCGAGCCGGTTCCGAGTCGATATTTACGACAAGAGAAGAGAGAAGCAAGCTGTGCTCTCAACAACGCAGAAAGAGATTTTTTTTTTTGCCCTCTTGCCCTCTTTTTTATATGCTGTAGTAGGGCCACGGCATAGAATCAAATTTGTACGACGTGGGGGGTTTTGGAGGGGTGTAAGACGTGGTCGTGCAGGCGGTGCGGCCAAGAGTGAGGCGGAGGGGGATCGGACCAAAATATTGCGACAGCTGTGGGAGGAATCGAAGTAGGCGAGTGATCTGTGAGAGAGTAAGTCCACCCAAGAGAAGCCGTGAATGATTAAAAGAAGAAGAAAGGCAACATATGCTAAACGAAACAGACAAGCAAGGCAGGTGGTAGGTGGTCAAGGGAAGGAGGGGAGTGGATGCGGCAAGATATAAGAATCAACAGGGCCGGCCCAGCTCTCCGGTTAAAGAAGAAGTAAAACAGCAACCGGCCTCGCTCTAAACCAAAAGGGCAAAATGACAGGAGGGAGAAAAAAAAAAAGAGTAATGGCCCAAGGCCCAAGCAGCGCGGGACTGAATGCGGGATCCGTCCAGGCGACAGGGGGCGCTTTTAGTTTTAGACCACCACTCCAACCACCACAACGACCACCAAGAGGCAACTAGGTAAAGACGCTACGTGGTACCGGTACGTCTCGTACTTTTCAGCGGTGTCGTAGTGGTGGGAAGGCATTGGGGCGGGCGGTGGCATGAGTTCTCCCGCAGGGAGTCGGGTTACAGCGACAACGACACGAAGCGGCTCAAGGGAACAAGCCCTCATGGTTCGATTTGGCCCCGGGCCCCGTGTGTGTGTGTCGCCCCGGGGAGGTTCAACTTGTGAGGCGGCAACAGCCAAGCCTGGCAAGAAAAATGAAATAAGAAAAAAA
>LUFD01000129.1:0-38525 GCA_003025255.1 Cordyceps pruinosa
CACGCGGCTGCCGCTGACGGGCATCTCGAGGTAGCGGCCGCCGGCCCGCCGCACCTGCTTGTCGAGCGCCTGGCTGAAGGCCACGGACACGGAGCTCGTGTTGATGAGGGTCTTGCCGCGCAGCGCGTCGGTGAAGTACGCGTCCAGCACGGCCCGGTACGCCGCCTCGTTGAAGAGCATGGTGAAGACCACGTCAGACTGCTGCAGGACGGCGGCCGGCGTGTCGGCAATCGTCGCGCTCGTGGAGCGGAATGGTTCGTATTTCGCCGCCGTGCGGTTCCACACGGCGAGCGGAAACTTCTTGGCCAGATTGAGGGCCATGGGCGTGCCCATGAAGCCCAGGCCCATGAAGCCGACACGCATTTCGGGCTGCGGAGAGAGCGCTTCGTGCGAATTGTCCGATTGAGGCAATGACGCCATGCGTAGCGTCGGTGGCAGGGCGGAATGGGATGTGACGGGCCGCACGTTACACCCGGGGATCTATTACGGGATCTTGCTTGGAATATATAATTTTAGAATCGGCAATTGTCATTCGAAATGGGGCACAAGGGCGCGCCCCTGATGGCGATGAGCAATGCTGGGTTTAACCCGACGGGACTTTGTGCGAGTCCGGCGTCGGCGCCGGGGCGAATTGATGCTCGGCTTAAGACTATTTGCTCTGAAAACCCACCATTATGCCGCTTATAGCCATCGTTTCCATCTGAATGGACAATCAAAGGTGTTGGGAAAGACCTTCGCTATAACCCTTTGTGTCAAACTATTACAGAGTTGAATACTCAAAGACTCTGTTTTTTAGTTGAGTATTCAAGTAAGTACATTTGTAATCTACAGAAAGCCAGGCGGATTGAGACTTGCAAGCTCCATCACCATAGCTAGCCACACTGCTTGTAGGCGTCCCAATCAAGCTCCAGCAACATGTTCTCCAGCGGCATGTCGGACAACGAAGTCGTGGCGTCCATGTACCAACTATCAGCAGCCGCGGGGATTTGATGCTCCTCTAATCCGAGAAAGTGACCGAGATACGCGACCGCCTTGTGCTCCTCGCTATCCATCGCGTCGGAGCGTGGCCAGATAAAGTAGCTGCTGCGCAGTAATTGAAAAATGTCTGCGCCGTCCCCGTCGCCAACGGCCGACGCCTGCTGCTTTTTCGACAGCTGCAGATAGTAGCAGAGAATAGTAATGGCCAGCAGATACACGGCATGGAGCCGCGCGGACAGGAATATCCAGCGGACGGGATACAGCAGCCCGTCGCGACCCGTCTCGTCGTGGATCATCTGCTGAAACTCGAGGATCTTCTTGGCGGCCTGAACGCATACCTTGCGCGAGTGGTGGTAACAAGTGTCGGTGTAGGAGGGCCGAAGATACTTGCGGTGCAGCCAAACAACCTGACGCTGAATCGCGAGCTGGAGCAGCACGCGGTGCATGGCGACTTGTGGCTGGACCATCAGTGATTGACTGAGCGGGCGCCACTGGAAGAGCGGAGGCATCGACTGCTCGGCCTCTCGCAGCTTCGCGTCCAGCTCCATGGTCTTGCTGTAGGGATATTCTTGCACAGTGCTGACAAGGTCACTGATCAAGCGATTGACCTTGTCAATCCGGATTCTGGCTAAAGTATACAGAATAGGTGTTGGCTCGTTCTCTGAGCGAGAGGGCGGTAGCTCAATCGTTTTCTCATCAAAGTCCGAGTCCAATAGGTTCTTCGGCTCAGCCGTGTCGTGCTCTTCTGCTTTGATGAGGCGAGGCAGTCCCACCTGACTCGATAGACGCAGGTCCATTTGCAAAACAACAGCCCATATCCGACGCCGCATCTCGCCGGCGAAGGGAGAAATCGCAGGGAAGTTGTGCGGGTCTCTGTGGTACCCGTGGCTCAGAGCAATCTGCACAATCATGCCTTGCAGGAGCCACAGATCGGTCCCGCTGTCTTTGGACATGAACTTTTGTTCGCTATTGAGATAGTGTATCATCGTCACAAGTGCGTAGTCGCCGCCCTTGGTGTAGTTTCCCAAGACAAGACAGAAGACGGTCTGCTGCCGAAACAACGACTCTTGCGTCGCGAGAGCGGGGTCCGGCGGTTCCTCGATCAGCTGCTGGTATTGTGTGGACAGACACATGATACTGAATAGCAGGCCGGTCCACAAGATGGGAGTCGCAGCTGGGTGCCGCCAAAACCGCTCGTACTGCGAAGGAGTTAGCTTGCACCGAACAAGCGGACGCAAAGCCGGCGAGTATCGAAAGCATACCTCAAGGAAAAACTGTCCTCGATGCAGGATTTCTGGGATGACACCCTCTGCGTGAAAATAGCGAGCAATCATTCTATCCACAGACGCTCGGGCTGGGAGAGAGGCAATGATGTCGGCTTTCGTGAGGTAGAGTGGCTCGTAGAGTAGTCGGGGCCCGGGGTTCTCATTCTGCGGCTCCTCCATCGGCTCGGCAGGTGTTGAGAGCACCATAGCTGCAACCTCCTCCTCATACTGATCTCTGAGCTCCGATATGCTATCGAGAACAGCAGCCCAGTGCTCATTTCCGACGTAGCTGATCCCGTGCGAACGTAGCCGGATGGTGCCGCTTTCCGTGGGCGCAGGCGAGCCTGTATCCTTGGTCGGACTTTGCGCAGCGCGGAAAAGTCCATCAGTAGGCTTGGCTGTCGAAAAGGGCTGGGACGTGGGAGAGCTTGTCAGGAGCTGCGAGATGGGCGAGCTAGAGTCGACATTCGCTGTGGTAGATGGAGCTGGCGCTTGCTGCTGCTGCTGCTGCTGCTGCTGCTGCTGCTTGGCCTGTTCCTCGAGCAAGCCACGTAGAAGATGGTCAAGCTGCTGAATGCGATCACCAACACTAATGGCGCCGTTGCCTTGCGATGAGGTGGTATTGTAGGTGCAAGACGCGCCGACACCTCTGCTGGTGCAAGTGTTGCATGGCAGCTGGCGATCGCAACGGACCCTGCAAAAATCATGTTGGTACAATGGAGAGAGGGCGGGCGGAATAATAAAAATGTCGTAAAGAACCTTGGGGAGACGAGCTTACTTGCGGCCGCGACAGAAGTTGCAGGAGAGCTGCGGCTTCTCACGCCTGCGGTCCCTCCGGCCGTGTTCTGTGTCGCTTTTCGGCGGCTGCGACACTGAAGAAGCCCGTGGCGACTCTGAATTCGTGGATTGCATGGCCGCCTCATCCGCGGAAATCGCTCGATCTACTTAGGTCTCGGAAGCTATCTCCGGCGCCCAGACCTGGCCATGACAAGACGAGGGTGGGTATCAGCGCAGGTGACAGGCGAGACGATGAACAAGGAGGAAAATGAGGACTGCAAAATGGTATCCGTTGGCTTCTGAGGCTGCACAGCGTTCGAGGGGCGAGAGCAAGTGAAGAGGGCAACTCGCTGGCAGCTGCAGAACAAGTCGGCTTCGGCGGATGTGAGAGCAGGGAGACAAGGCTGCCCAAAGAGCGAAATAATACAGTTACAAACATGAACTAACATGAGCTGAGCGGGGTGGCCAGGTGTACCACCGGGCTGCTCCGGCCAACCACACCACAGGCGAGACGCCACCCGTCGGGGGAATCGACGGAGCAATCGACGGCGCAATCTACGGCCTCTAGTTCAGCGCGGCGGATGCCCTTGAAACCGTTGTACTTCAGTAAACTACCTGGTGGAGCAAAATCGGAGCATTAAACTCGGATTGATCTCCTTGACTGGATGTGCATGGGAATAAAAGAATGCGTCTGATCCTTGACTATGTTGCTAGAACCTGTATAGCTAGCATTTGCTTTACAAATAACACAACCTATACGCTGCACGACCGAGGAAGAAAGAGTCTCCTTCATTTCCGCCAACGAAACCCGCGAGTGACTATTGCCGGCGCCTCTACCAACACCATCTGGAAGGCAGCATGGGCAGTATTCATAAACCTGCCGACGACGAAGCCGCCGCGGCAGCTACCCACGCTACCGACCTCGAAATGGGGGTGATAGCCTCCCCGGAAGGGGTAGATCCCAAGGCCGACGACGAAACCAAGCTCATGGACCCCGACACCGTCGACTGGGACGGCCCCGACGACGCCGCCCACCCTCGCAACTGGTCCTACCGCTCCAAGATGGTCAACATACTGCTCGTCAGCCTCTCGGTGCTCTACGTCAACCTGTCCACGACCATGTTCGCGCCCGGCGCCAACATCATGCAGCGCGAGTTCGGCTACGCGAGCAGCACCGTCGAGATCCTGACCATCAGCATCGCCACGCTCGGCGCCGCCGTCGGGCAGCTGCTCATCCCGCCGCTCTCCGAGGTCTTTGGCCGCGCGCCCGTGTACCGGGCCAGCGCCGTCTTCTACCTCGCCTTCACCGTCGGCTGCGCGCGCAGCACCCGCGTCGCCGAGTTCCTCGTCTTCCGCATGCTGACCGGCATGGCCGCCTCGTCGTACATGTCCACCGGCGGCGCGACCATCGCGGACCTGCTGCCCAAGGAGGAGCGCGGCGGCGCCATGGCCATCTACTCGGCCGGCCCGCTGCTCGGCCCGGTGAGGCTCATCCCATAGTCTTCGATCGTCCCTGTGCATAGCTGATCGTGTACCAGGTTCTTGGCCCCATTGTCGGAGGTTTTGTTACAGAGCATCTGGGCTGGAGATGGACATTTTACCTAATTCTCATTCTTGTAAGTTCCGCCACACTTACACCGCCCGTCGATAGCGCCGCCCGCTGACACCCCCAACCAGGCGTCAGTTGTCACTCTAGCGGTCTTCATTTTCATGCGCGAAACA
Source organism: Cordyceps pruinosa (assembly GCA_003025255.1). Lineage (NCBI taxonomy): Eukaryota > Fungi > Ascomycota > Sordariomycetes > Hypocreales > Cordycipitaceae > Cordyceps > Cordyceps pruinosa. The sequence continues at coordinate 4,743 of LUFD01000129.1, forward strand.
TGCGTCCTCACCATCCTCAAGAAGAAAGCGGCGCGGCTCCGTCGCGAGACCGGCAACCCGAGGCTGCGGGCCGTTGGCGATCGGCAGATCCCCGTGGGCAAGCTCATACACGCCGCGCTGCTTCGGCCCACCAGGATCCTCATCCTGTCGCCCGTTGTCGCCTTGACGTCCCTGTTCGTGGCGGTGAATTTCGGCGTCATCATGCTGCTCTTTGCCACGTTTCCCGCCGTGTTTGAGGTCGAGTACCACTGGCGGGTGAGCTACACTGGCCTCGCTTACATCGGTGTGGCTGTTGGGTGCGCCGTGGGCGTCGCCGTCTTTGCCAAGCTGAGCGACAAGCTGCTGATGCGCAAGGGCCGGAATGGCCGTCCCGAGGAGCGCTTGATCTTGATGATGTGGACTGCCCCTCTGCTCCCCGTTGGCCTCATCATCTACGGCTGGACAACCAAGTTCCAGGTGCATTGGATAGTGCCTATTATCGGCACCGCCATCTGTGGGTTGGGCCTGGTCACTGTCGGCTCCTGTGCCCAGGCATACATGGTCGATATCTTTGGCTCGGAAGCCGCTGCATCAGCTACGGGAGCAATGTCGCTACTACGAAACCTGGCTGCCGCATTCCTCCCTCTCTCCGCGCCGTCCTTGTATGCGTCGGTTGGCCTGGGCTGGGGAAACAGCGTGCTAGCGCTGATTGCAGTTGTGTTTATACCCCTCCCCTTTGTCTTTTACTTTCATGGGGAGTTTCTAAGGGAGAAGTTTGCCGTAGAAATTTAGGGGACGTGGAAGCCAGCTAAGAAAGGCGAAGAGCGAGAACAGCAATGCACAATAGAAGCGTTTAGGTTTTAATAGTATAGAGTACCGACTATTATACTCATTTTATTAAACTATTATCTAAAACTCCACAATGCTGTGAATCATCGTCGCGTGACTATCCTTTGCCCATTTTCGTCCACCAAGGTCAATTCCTGTGCCATCACCGCCCAGTCAAAAAGTCCAGCGCGTTTGGCAAGGCCAATAAAGTGCAGCGCAGAGACCGGGGGCAGCTCCGAAAACGAGTCTTTGCTGCCCATTTCCTCAAAAAATGCCGTACAAGATGACGCAAGGACATCAGTACGCACGCGCGAAGTTGCAGGGTAGTTGATGGTTCGGAGACTGGCTTGCTGTTGCCCTTCATCCATCTCCGTAGTCAATCGTAGAGTGATTGCGTCAGCCAATTCCATCAATGGTGTGACGTCAATCCATCCGCCGCTATCAATCTGCTCGAAATCCGGCCGCGTGTTGAGGTCTGCAGAGACACGAAGCATCGCGCTCACTATAGCGGACTCCGTTTCGCTCGCTTTGGGTTGCTCTACCCCGACGACTTGCGTCTGGGGGACTTGAGATAGGCGATGTACCGTGGCACGCAGGCCGAGTTGTCGCGAAGCGCTTGACAGATACCTCTCGGCCACCCACTTCGAGGCCACGTAGCCGTCATCAGGGTTCGGACGTGGCAAGGGTGTAGACTCATGCGCATCAGACTCGTATGCCGAGACCTGACCGGAGCTAATAATGTGTAGATGAGCACCAGTGCGGAGGCACAACTTGGTAAGTGCCTTTACAGCCTCGACGTTGACGGGCTTTGCGGCAGTGTAGCTGTCCCAGAAGGTGCGGTTCGCGGCGCAGTGCAGAACTGTAGTTACTTCGGAGAGCTCTGGGGAATCAACATCAATATCGGGCAGCTTATTCGAGACAGTCTGCACCTTGCCGATACCAGCGAACAGGATAGTCAGATCCCGACCCTCCGCGGGCCGCACGAGACAAACGATTTTCTTGACACGTTCGTGTTTCGCAAGCCCCGCGACAACGCATCGGCCGATATGGCCCGTTGCGCCTGTGACAAGGATGCAGTGACCTTGCTCACCATTCAGGTGACGTCGTGGGGGAAGGAACTGAGTCTGCCCCTGTATGTCCAGTTCAATCTCCTTGGTCCAATCGACAGAACTGCCCGAGATGTCGATGAGAGCCACCATGCTGGCTAGGCTCGATGCGTTCATCAATTGGATCAGTCGCGGGGCGTCGGAAAACTCTCGCTTGATGAGGCTTTGTAGCCTCACAAGCACCAGCGAGTTGCCGCCGCAAAGGAAGAAGTCGGAGGCGGGTGCTAGCGGAGCCTGCTGAGGAGGCAGCACCTCGGTCCAGAGACGAGCGAGACGTTGCTCTGTAGCCGTGAGAGTCGGTTGCGACTGCTCTGTGAGAAGAATCTTGTCAAAGACTTCTTGGAGAGGAAGCGCCTGGATAGCTTTTCGGTCTACCTTTGCGTGCGCTGTCAACGGTACGCAGCCCAGAGGCACAATGACTGCTGGACACATGTACGGCGGGATGCAGAGCGGCAGTCGAAGACGCAGCCTGTTGATAACTTCTCTGATTCTGCCTCCACCATCTGCCACCGTCTCGTTCTGCTTGCTGAGAAGTATATGTGCAGCCAGGAAAGCCTCTCGCTGCTTGGTCCCATCCTCACGCAAGGTGATGATGGCGGTTTTCACTTGGCCGGCAGACTCTTTCACAATGACGCGTTCAATTTCCTCCAGCTCAATTCGAAATCCGCGCAGCTTAACTTGCGTGTCGCCAGTGACGCGGCCCTCAACGGTAAGCCGACCGTCCTTACCTAGCCGACCGTAGTCGCCTGTGCGATATACCCGCTCAGGCAACCCCTGTTGGCTTGATACTTTCGCCAATCCGGTAATATTTTGGAAGACCTGTGCTGTCAAGGCTGGACGGTCAAGGTATTTGTTGCTAGCCACGCCGACGCCACCAAGAAGTATCTCGCCAGCCACGCCAATGGGCACTGGGTTCATGTCTTCGTAGACAATGAAAGCTTTGTAGTTCGGCAACAGCTTCCCAGGGACTGGCACTGTCACTTCTGGGCCATCGAGGTCAACCTCGCCTTTCGTGGCGGAGATTGTGCATTCGGTAGGGCCATAACTTGTGAAAACACGCAAATCGGGCAAGCTTTTGCATACTTGCCGCCAACCATCCAGCAGCTCTGGCGCAGCTCGCTCCCCGCCGAACCAGGCCGCTCTCCAGGCGGTGCACTTCTGCAGGTTTTCAGATGCATAGGTAAACCACATATCGTACTCGGAAGGGGTCGCCTGCGTCATGGTCACGCCGTGATCGGCCATGAGGCGTGTTATGGCCTGCGGGTCACCCCTCGCATCGGCTGGCGCGACCAGGAGGCAGCCGCCAGTTGTGAGAGGGGCGTAAATCTGGAGCAGCGAGGCGTCAAAGCTAAAGAGAGATTGCTGAAGCATGACTTTGGCGAGCTTGTCAATGTTCCAGGCCCGGTGATATCCCTCTAGATTGGCACGTAGGCTACCATGTGAGACGGCGATGCCCTTGGGTTCACCGGATGATCCGCTGGTGAAGATGATGTAGGCCGTGTCCTCTGGCTTCGCCGCCGCAATCGAGCTTGATAATTGTCGATTTGCGCTCGCCTGCAAGGAATTGGGAACTTCCGATACATCAATGACCGTGACAGTCGCGCCCTCAACGCCGATCGCACCGGTCCTGTTAGCTGTTTCGCCATCCACGAGTATGGCTGCAGGCTTTGCAGTCTCGACGTTGCTCTTGAGGCGATGCAATCCATTTCGAAGATCTAGAGGCAGGTATATGGCACCGACGCGGTGAATTGCAAGCAACGAGCAGATGTAGTCGGCTGTAGGCATCTGGAAGACCCCGACAACTAATTCCTGAGTTCTGTCACTTCTGGCGAGCAGAACGTCGCGAAGGCGGAGCGCAATGCGCTCAACGCGCTGGTAGAGCTCTAAGTATGTCAAAGTAGTGCCATGGCCGTCCTTAATGGCAGTGGAATCGTGGTAGAGTGCTGTGACCTGCTCTATGCGATGAGCAACGGTCGCGGGCCACTCTAGCTGCATGCTCTGCCCTAGTCTATGGGTGAGCCAGTGAATGCTCAGAAGTTTAAATGAAAAGACTCACCTTGCCCAACTTCAATTGCCTTGACGATGTCATTGTCGCTCCATCTGGGCAAACTTTCCACATCCGTCCCATCTCCGAGTTGCACCACACGTTCGAGAAAGTTCATATAGCTTCTCAAGAGTAGCTCTGCTCCTTCCGCGCCGTACAAGCCCGCTTGCGTGTGGATTTTGAGCACAGTCTCGTTCTTGTCCTCCGCAATCTCGAGTACAATGTCGTAGGCGCTCTTGGCGGCACGCCACGTCTCGTCCGTTACGCGACAGCCAGACCAGGTCCTACCCCCAGCCTGGCTTGGGACCAGACGATAGTCAATGAACACCTGGAAAACGGGAGACCATGCACTGGATCTAGGCACGTCCAATTCTTCCAACAACAGGTCAAAGGGCAGACTGTTCTTCATTGCACGGTGGACCTCTGCGCAGGCAGTCTCGATGGCCTGGCCAAACGTTTGGCGGTCTCTGCGTGTAAACCTCAGAGGGAGAAGATTGAGGAAATTCCCAACACTTCCCATGAACATGCTGTCGTGGCGATTCGCATCCGCCATTCCGATGAAGACCTTCTCTGTTGTCTCTCGCGGCAGAAGACGGAGTAACAAAGCCTGCAGAGCTGCCAAGTATGCATGGAAGGAAGTCGCACCATGGCGGCGCGCCAACTGATTCAACCCAGAGGCCAGGCGCCGATCGAGAATTCGGCTTGCAACATGCGTATTGTAGTGGGTAAGTGGTAGTCGCACACGTGTCTTCGCGAATGGCAACAGGTCAATCGGGCGGAGGAGATCCTGAGGATCCAGCAACTGGCGGTGATACTCAAGCGACGGTTTATACCGACCAGACCTATTTACCATATGCTCTTGGACTCCGAAAGTGCGAATTTGAGACGACTCAGGAAGCGTTGGAATTTGCTGACCTGGATCCAGGTATGCCTTCTCGATGTCCAGCATCATGATGGTGTAACTGTGGCCGTCGAGCACAATATGGTTCGCGCCCATCAATAGATAGTGCTCCGTGTCTGATAAACAGAGCAGGCGCAGGCGCACCGCCAGCCAATCATTGAGATCCCACTCATAGCTTTGCATCGCCTCTAGTTGGTCGATGGCGTCCTCATGGGAAGCTATGTTGACCGTTTCGAGCCGCATGAGTGGCTTAGACAAAATTCCCTGCATAGGTGACTTTTCGTCATCGTCGGACCAGAAAAAGCGGGTGCGGAGTGCCTCATGGCGGTTTGCTACAGACTCAACGGCCTTGGCGAGGTTTCTGACATGAAGAGGACCTGTAAGCTTCAACATGATAGACATGTTGAAAGTTGTAGGGTCGTCAACGTAGTGACTTAGCAGCCAGATACCCTTTTGTCCAAACGTCATCGGCGCTATTAGCTCAGAAGATGATTCGATGATGCGCTTTCGGTCTTGATCGTGTAGCCCGGGCCCGTCGCGCTCATCGGGCCTGCTGTGAACTGTGCACTCACTCTGCGGCTTGAGATTGAGCGCCGAAGGCTTTCCAGTGACTGGGCCATTGATAGGTTTGACCCTGGGGCTCGTTTGGATACTTGTAGGCGTGCCGGCTCCGCATGTAGACAGTGGCGGAGAGGAAGCGCTGCTTTGCTGACTCCCAAGTGAGTCCTCGGAGCTCGACACAGATGTCGGTATTTGTGGAGAGTCGTTGCTTTTGCTTTTGTGCTTCATGCCTGGTAGTTCAACCGCTGGCGAATCCGATACAGGTGCATCAGCGGCTTGGGCCGGCGTCTGGCCATCTGCGAGCTCGTCCCAGTCCAATATGGTCGCCGGGATTTTCTCCATGACTCCGTCAACTAGAGTGTCAACAGTCGTCCCAGGGCCGAGGATTTGAAGTACAGGCAAGTCGACTTCGATTTCGGACAAGAACCATGTTCGGACTTCAACGGCCATGATGGAGTCGAGGCCTTGCTCCACGAATGTCAGGTTGGTGTTCAGCTGCTCATCGCTCGGCACCATGAGAATTCTCTTGAGCCGGGCGACGAAGGAATCCCGGATGACTTCTCGGGCTTCTGCGCGGGATGTCACCATCCCTAGCCGAACGCGGGGCCGCGCCGTCCTCCCGCCGCTGCCCGATCCAGCCTGGCGGGCCTGAAAAGCGTCGGGCAGCATGAAGTGGCTGAATCTAGGATCCTCGCGGAGTTGTGCCTGCAGCTGCGGTGTTTTTCGAACATGCGACAGGCCGCTGCAGACTTGGGAACACCCGCGCGCGGCATTCTCGGGCCGCCCCGACCAAATAGCCTCCGCGAATAGACGGTGGCAGTCCTGTTCGCTGCTGTCCCTGTAGCCCATCTTGGCGAAATGGTCTCTGTCGAGGTGGCCGCTGCGCTCGAACCGACCGAGACCAGCCACGGCACCAAGAGCGAGAGCTGATCCAGCAACTCCGCGCCGGTCGCGGCGTTGCGCTGCCAGAGACGTCATGAAGTTATTGGCCATGATGTAGGCTGATTGGCCTGTGTTTCCAGACACCCCTACTGCGGAGGTAAACAAGATGAAGAATTCAAGCGGCGTGTCGTAGAAGAGCTCGTCAAGAATCAAGCTGCCCTCAACTTTAGGCTTTGCCGTCTTGTCAAGCAGTGCGAAATCCAGGTCGTCAAAGAGCACATCCTCGAGAACCAGTGCACCGTTGGCAACTCCCGCAACAGGCGGCATTTCCGACTGGATCGACTTAATGCACGCGTAAACGGATTTACGACTTGTCAGGTCGACGGCTTTGACCTTGATCGTCGCCCCGCTGGCCCTGAGAGAGTCGATGAACTTCGGACCAATCTTTGGCTGACGACTACCGAGAACAATGTGGCGAGCGCCGCGGGACACCATCCAAGCGCAGAGAGACTGGCCCAAGTCACCGGCCAGTCCAAACATCAGATAGGTCCTGTCGCCTCGGAAGATGGCGCCGTCGTCGATTGGCTTGACGAGCGCCTGTACTGACGACGCCTCCCAGTCAACTATCGCGAGCTTTCCCTTCGCCTCCATTTTGAAACCGTCTCCAATAGCGCCGAGGGGAAGTAGCCAAGGTGCCGAAGTGTCTGTAGCATCACCAGGATATTTCCTTGTTCCGTCATACGCTTCTTGGAGAGATGCGGTAATGTGTTGCGCGACAACGTTGGGGTTCACCCGAGGAGTGTCACGGACAAAGTCTTCCGCAACTCTAATTGGTATATTGCGCGGAAGGCATTGAACCACCCGCTCAGCGCTAGCACAACCTGGCATGGCATTGATGAAAGACGAGACATGGGAGGGCACCAAGGGCTGTACCATCCGCAAGGGTAGCTGTGGATGGACGAATATGGGCCGTACGGACGTTTTGGCATCTGCGTCAGTCGCCTTCACCCCAGTGGTAAAGAGAACCTGCCGCCCCAGAATTGCAGCCTCGCGATGCACAGCGATGCTGACAGCCTCCTCCAACCCGTGGGCCAGAATGGAGCCGAATGGCGGCGACGTCTGTATGATGCTGTTCGCGACAAGATGCGCCGCAACAGCCAGTACTGTGGCGCTGCTGACACCTTCAGGCACAGGCACAAGCTGATCATCGGGGATCATCATGCGCGATTCTGGTGGCGTATCAAACCAAGCCAAGACCGGCTCGTCTGTAATGACATCCGTGCCTGTGGCGAGGCCGATAAACCCAGACTCATCGACCCGTACAGCATGAAGGATGGAGAATTTGAGCTGAACCGTGCGGATATTGTCTGGGTTCGAAACGCGCGGCATTCGAAGAGGTGACGGCACATGCAGCTGAAAGTCGCTCCCATCTCTTACTGCCTCGACTACTACTATTTCCCTTCGGGGATCGACGACTTTCCGTACTGGGCGGCGACAAGTGTTGTACCGCGTGTTGGCATCAGCCAGTGGCATGAGACGTGGAATAAGCGCCCGATCATTAGAGTAGTAAAGCTCCGGCTCCAAATTCCACAGAAGGTCGGTGGCCTCTTCCTCCCGAAGCCACTGAAAGCTGAGCTCGAGACGAAGGAGCGACTCGGACAACAACTCCGATGTGGGATTGGTATCGATGTCGAAGTTGAGCATCTGCAGGTTGAGGTTGGGGTATTCGTATCTCACGACGCGAGAGAGGCCCAGTATCATGCCCGAAAATGGGTTCTCATTCTGTGCGCCGCGGGTGACGAAGAGAATAGTCCGGCCATGGCGCCAGAGATGCTTTAGAGACTCGAGCTTCTGCTCATTGCCTGCTTCAAGAAGCCGTTCGTCGAGCTCTGAGAGGCATAGAACAGAGCTGCCCGCAATCAATCCAACCTCGCTGAGCTCCTCCAGTGACCCAACATGTACAACACTCTCGTATTGTGCGTTGACCGTTGATGAGACGTCAGATGCCAGAATCCGAACAGCATTTTTACGACCGCCGACGATGACGAGCTGTCTTTGGCTCGTAACGGAGCCGAGCTTGACTGAGGTGAGGGGATTGCGCAGGCCTCGAACCCGATGATCGACGGCCTGCCAAGTCCAAGCCGAGAAGTACTGCAGATCAGTGCCGTCGGAAAGGAAGCTATCCTCGACGCCCATAAAGTCGTTTTCCCTGGCTAAAGCATTGAGCTCGTGTATTGTTAGACATGACGCATTGCCAGTCTTCGAATCAGGCGATGCACTGAGACACCACCCGGGCAAGCCGCCGAACACAGCATCTGTAGTGACCAAGTCATTTCTGAGGAAATCTCCGACGACGAGGTACCCTCCGGGTTTGAGCAGACGCCTGCAGTTGGACAGAACGGTGCCTACATCAGTAGCGGCGTGCAGCATACATCTTGCGATGACGACGTCATAAACCCCCTCCTCGAAGCCTTGCTCCAGGGGCGCCCGCTCCATGTCGTACTTCACAAAAGCCATGCGGTCGCTATAGTTTTCGAATCTCTCGCTTGCACGTTTCAAAGCCTCGTCCGAAGCGTCGGTATAGGTGTACGTTTCGTAAGCCCCGTCAAGAGCAGACAAGATTCCAGAGGTCGCAGCGCCGCGGCCGGCGCAGATTTCCAGAAGGTTCATGCGCGGAAAACGGAAAGACAGCTGTTTCTGGAAACGACTCATGTAAGCGCTTCCCAATACAGCCCCTGGGTATTGAGCTAGTTCTTCAAAGAACTGTTCCAGTAATCCGCCGTCGCTCATGTGTTCCAGCATGCTTCCATCGCGACGAATCTCGGTTTCCAGGTTCTCGCCAACGACCTGCAGGAGCTTCACTATAGCATGTTGGTGATGCTTCGCGATGAGCGACCGGATAAATGTTTTCGAGTCTTCCGATGCTTCGCGCGGTACGGTCGCATGTTCTCCTCTGGAAACAGTCTCAACGATGCGGCCAACATTGTCTAGCAGCCTCTGGTAGTGCGGTAGAAGACTTTGCATCTCCTGGATCGTGAAGGCTTCGTAAACCTGGCGTAGGTAGAAAAATCCAATGCGCTCGGATGCCAGGAGCATAGCTGGGTTCGCGGTGCCACGTCCATCATCGAGGGACGTACTCACGGCCGCATCTGGTGTGGCAACACCGTACTCAGTGCGAGAATAGACACAAGCGTCGTCGCGCGCTGTAGCTGCTGCAAAGGGTTGCACGCCTATGGACTCAAACTTGACGAACGGGTGTTCGTGACCTTCTGCGAATAAGTCAATGTCAACGACCATCGCGATGTCCGGAGTGGTACGTGTAGTAGACTGGTAGTCGAGGCGCCGGCTCTGGCCAGTAGCCGGTGTCTCTCGGAGAAAGTAGGGATTTATCGCAATACTCTCGATACTCACGGGTACCTGCAAAGCCCAGAGGCGATTGTCGTAAGGGTGGCAATAAGCTGCAAAGCCAGTTTGGATGGCCGAGTCCAGGAGACCGGGATGGAGCAGAAGCTGATCTTCCCAGTCGTCTCCAGATTCATCCTCAATGAAACCAGTGGCAAAATCCATTTTGCGTTGAATGTCACGCACCCCTGTAAACGGCCGACTGTAGTTGTATCCAAGAGACGTAAACTGCGAGTACAGCCGGTCGGCATCCGCTGGGACCAGATTATACGTGTCAACTCGCGACGCCGGTAGGGTATCCAAGGCCGGCTCTTGAAAGGAAACAGTCGCTTGAGCTGAAAAGTTCAGGGCCAACGGAGTGGCTCCTTCATGAGGCCGCCCCGAATAGCAGCTGATTTGGGCGGCAAGGCTATCGTCGTCGAGCTTCTTGATAGCCATGGTGATTTTGCACTCCATTCCACTGCCGTCATCGTTAATAGTGAGCGCACGACCGATCACAATATTTTCCAACCCTATCAGGCCCATGGTGCGAGTCGGTCCGGCAATGACGGCCGCTGCCTCCACGGCCATGGCGACGTATCCCATGGCCGGAAAGACAGTCTGGCCCTGCAACTGGTGGCCCTGGAGCCAGCTGATTTCATTTGGGCGCAGCAGCTGGCGCCAGGAAACTTCGTTCTCCGTCTCCGATTCCACGCAACGTCGGCCGAGCAACGGGTGCGGAGCCGCGTGCGCATTCAATGAGCTGCCGGAGTAGCGAGTTAAACTGTAGAAACTGTGTCCGTGATCAAACGGGTAATTAGGAAGGCCTTGTATCATTTTCCGTCTGCTCAGCTCCGAGGCAGAGCCCCAAAACCGGTCTTCGAACCCAGAAAAGTCGATAACCGCGGCTCCCAGTTGCCTCCACACGAAACCCAAGGCCGATGACAGCTCGCCGATGTCGTCCTTATTGCGGCTTATCAGGCCCGTGTACGGGATTTTCTTCCAGCCAGCTACCTGTAAAGTATCCAGGCATGGGCCTTTCAGGGCTGGGTGCGGCCCGAACTCGATGGCAAGGTCGAACGGCCCAGCTTCTAGGACAGCCGCCTCGACAGCAGGAGAGAACAGAACTGTGTTGGTCATGTTATCCACCCAGTACTGGGGTTTCACGGCCTCTTTAGTCATTATCAGACCATCCACGACGCTTGAGAACCACGGCACGCCGTTGCCATCCTGCACGGTGATGCCGCACCTCGCAAGAGCCTGTTGGTATTGTTCCGCGCAGGGAAGCATGTGGCGGGAGTGGTAAGCGACATCCACGCGTAACCTGCGCGCAAATTTCTTTTCGTCGGTAAAGATGGCCTCGGCTTCTTCAATGGCGTCTTCATCTCCCGAGAGCGTGACGCTCGCTGGGGAATTTCGAGCTGCGACTTCAACTCGTTCGGCGTAGTCGTCCAGCTCACAAAACTCCTTGGCATCCTCGAAGGTTGTGCCGGCTGCCATCATAGCACCCTTGTTCGGGCCGTCTGACCCGGCCAGGTGCGCATAGAGACCCCGGTAATAGGCTATGTAGATTGCACTGACTGCTGACAGGAACCCGGCGGCATATGCGGCCCCGATCTCCCCTGACGAATGTCCGACTACGGCGCTCAACTGTATATTTGCGCCCCGGAATAAATCGACAAGGACAACTTGGAGGGCGGTGCACAATGGTTGAGAAATGGCTGCCTCGGAAAGTCGGGAGGATTGGGCGTCGGCAAGCAGCTCAGCACGCAGCGACCACTCAGGTCTGTCGTTCTCTGGGAGACGCTGCAGCGCACTTTCAAGCTCATCAATACGCTTTGACGCATATGGTGAGCTCTCGATAAGCTTTGCTCCCATACGCGCCCATTGCGCTCCCTGTCCAGTGAAGACGCCGAGGATTTTGGGGTTCGGCACATCTACTTGGCGGGTTTTCAGGCTGCTCTCGGACGAGCTGTCGTCAGCCAGTATAGCTTCAATCTTCCTAACAGCTTCGACTGTGCTATTACATATAACGACTGCTCTATAAGAGAGGGTTGATCGCCGGGTCTGCAATGTGTGGCAAAGGTGTCGTAAATTTGTGTCTGGGTGCCGTTCGAGGTACACCTTCAGATCGGACAACATGGTACGAAGGGCGGACGAGGAAGCGGCAGATACCGTCAGCGGAGTAACCATCTCCGTGGGGACAGAGTCGACTGCGATCATGGACGAGTGAGTCTCGAAGGACTCGAGGATGGCATGTGCATTTGTGCCACCGAAGCCTGCGATCCGGCCGTGTTTTATTAGCTTGGAAATCTTAGGAAAGAGAGAACCTGAGTATCTCTGTACGTACCAAAACTATTGACGCTCGCGCGTCTGGGCTGACCTGGAGCTGGCACCGGCCACTCCCGTGCCGAGGTAGGAATCTCCAGGTGAGAGTAAAAAGGAGCGACACGGGGATTCAGCTCATGGAAGTGAAGATTTGGGGGAATAGTCGCATTTTTCAGAGCCAAGCAGGTGCCAATCAAGCTCGCTAGACCAGCGGCCCCCTCGGTATGGCTAGAGAAAAGGTAAGCAATGTGAGTCTGTGTTGATGAATGGCCTCGTCAAAAGCGCCTTGATCCGGCATCCATCATTTTGTGTTCTGGTTGAGGCCTCAGAACACAGGGCAAACTCACCCGATGATGGTCTTCAGAGAGCCGACTGCGAGTGTTGCAAACTCGCTTTCAGTCTCGTTTCCTGGGAAGAACGTCGAGGCAATAGCCTGAGCTTCTTGCGGATCACCAGCTGGAGTACCAGTGCCGTGAGCATGGAAGAACTGCGGACGATCCTTCTCGCAGTTAATATCAAGACCTGCGCGGGAATACGTCTGGCGAATAAGTTCGGCCTGGGCCACGTTGCTAGGCATTGTCAAGCCAGCCGTCCGGCCGTCCTGGTTGACTGGTGGCGAGATTAGTAGAGAGCATCAATGGATACCTCGTCCTGTGAACTTACCCCCTGTTCCCCGAATTACGCACTCGATCGGGTCGCCGTCTCTCAAGGCATCGCTTAGTCTTTTGAGGACAACAGCTGCTATGCCCTCGCCGCGAGCATAGCCATCCGCCGCCGCATCCCACATTTTGCTCGTGCCAGTCGGCGACAACATGTGCAGGTTGCTCTCTGCGATCCACATGCCTAATGATCACCGACCGAGACACCGGCATTGTTAGCGCTTCTGAGGGATTGGCCTGGTGACGCTTTGATATTGTTGTAGGAGACTTACCAGGCCCCAAGATCAGATTGGCACCTGCTGCGACAGCAACAGAGCATTCGCCGCCTCGAAGTGCGGCTACACTCTGGTGTACTGCCACGAGAGAAGACGAGCAAGCCGTGTCGATGGTCATACTTGGCCCGTGCCAGTCGAAATAGTAAGAAATTCGATTCGAAATGATGGCTCGACTCTCTCCAGTTGCGGCGTATGTGGGAGTAGCCTCCCAGTCGCGGCTGATCAACTGAGCCCAATCATCACACATCACACCAACATAGACGGCTGTATCAGACCCACGTAGCTGGTCGATCGTTTGCCCACCATCGCAACTTCTCGAATTAGTCTTTCCAATCAGCATTAGCTGTGTAGAGGTAATTACATACAGAGAATCGTAGACCGTTTCCAGCAGCAAGCGCTGCTGCGGGTCGACAGCCTCCGCTTCGGTTGGCTGAATATTGAAGAACCCATTATCGAAGTGAGAAGGGTCCTCGTCGAGGAAATACGCTTCCTGGGAGTCAGTAGCACCATGATACGAACCGTTGGGGTGGAAGTACGCGGTACAGTCAAAGCGGTTCGTCGGAACACGTTTTGATAGATCCTTAGGCGACTTGAGCAGCTCCCAAAACTTTGATGGAGAATTGGCACCACCAGGAAAACGGCACGCCATGCCAATTACCGCAATTGGTTCCTGATCACTTCCGGCCATTGTGTGATGGCTTGTTCTGGTCGAGGGAGAGGGGCAAGCTGTGAATAGTTTCAGTAGGGAAGTAAGTCTGTGACAGTGAACCTTGCGTTGGGAGTTGTTGACTGGTAGCGATGTAGGAATTCGAATAATAACTATTGGTTTGAGACAATTTCGCAGTATCAACAAGCCGCAAAGATGTACCAGTGGCCGAAATCGATATATTTTTCTGCGCCGATAGCTAAATACAATACCTCTTCAGCCCCCGGCCCCTGCAGGGGAATCCTCCAACATGTTCGGCTCTTTCCGTACAGACTGTAGATGGCCTATTGCCGAGTTCCATGACTAACAATTCCGACATACCGACATGCAGTACTTTCTGGTTGGGGTTCGGTGTGTCGGCGTTGTTCAAACTTCTTGACACGGCGTATTTCGGAGTCCGATCATCAGTAGACCCAGAATGCGAACAAGTCCCTGAACCCTTATCGAATGATGCAGGCTCAACTTGGTTGTGCGGTGTCCCTTTTCGAATTTTGGGTAGGCCGTTCATCGCTAAGGCATCCATCCATGTTGCTTCGAATTACAGAAGTGGCGGTGTTGTTGTCTGGTTGTCGCGCGAGCGCGGGGTTACCGGTAGAAGATTACAAAAGGGGCTGGGGAAGTTTAGTCCTGATTATTCTCCCTGCCTGTAACGGCAGGCGTTGTTAGTGTCATGCGACCCTATAATTCTCTACTGAATTTCACCACAGTTCAATATTGCAAGTTTGCTCGTAATAGAGCATTGTTCATTCAACCTAAGTTCAGCAACTTTTTGAGAGACAAAAGCGGCGCTCTTCTATTGTCAACTATTCCGATACGTTAGACCACGCAGCTTATATAGTCTTTAGTCACCTAGTGCAGTGGCGCGTTAACCTGAAAGCATTACTATTACACAGGCAACTTTAGCAATGGGTGGAATTTAGACACATAGCGATCCGAGATTTGCCTTTTTGCGAGGGTCGCCTGCTCGTATAATGCCTCACTCAATAAGCCAGTTTACAGGAGCAGTACAGAATGCACAAGGCAGAGCCAAGCTGAGGCTGGCCTTACAGCCTCCACCACACGCAGTCCTCTTACAGCGTGTACACAAGCTTCCTCCCTGAAACCTTCTTCGAGCGGATGTCCTGTATTCCCTCCAACGCGCCCGCCAAACCCGTGGCGCGCACAATCTGCGGATGTGGTCGAACCAGTCCGCGGTCCAACAAGGATTGGAGCGTCGTATTCCATTCTCGTCCGAATCTAGTCGCCGTGGCGCTCGCTTTCCTCCCGTGCGGTGCAGGCCATTCAATATCCTCCGCAAGCAGGTCCATGCCAAACACCCAGTCCGCGTGCACGACTGAACGGGTCGCAGAAATGGCAGCGCTATAAGGGTCGAGTGCGACGTACCGCCCGCCGGCCCGTCCCATTGCCTCATAGCAAAGGCTTGTAGTATTCGGCGTCGTGATGCAGTCGAGGATCAGGCGCAAGCAATTGCGCGTGTGCGCCTTGATCTCCTCGGCGCATGTTGGTGATGTATAGTCGAAGACAGCGTCAGCACCGAATGACTGCACCAGCTGAAAGCTGCTTGGCGAACAAGTCGCGATGACGTTGAAGCCAGCCAGCTTAAGCAGTTGGATTGCGCATGTACCGGTGAAGCTGGCACCACCACTCACGAGTACCGTCGTTGGAAGCTTCTTGCTGTGTGCGTTCCGTGTGTATGTCGTGACGATCGGGATCTTGAACCCCGGCAGCTCGGGAGGCGGAACGCGAGTATTCAGTGGCTCAAGCTGCGGTCCTGCGGGCAAGCCAAGGAAATGGAATAATGCCCAGGGAACAGTGCCCCAGGCAACTCCTCCGACTCCGGCTGCGGCATCCGCAAAGGTCCAGTTGTCGGGGATTTTCAACGTAGTGTAGGCATAACTTGTCGTGTATTCAGCGAATGCCCCAATGCCAGGCCGGAGCGGGTTCATGCCCATAACGACTGCAGCGACGCGATCGCCGACTTCGAGACCTCGCTCTCTGGCGGCAGTCTCTCCGATGCCGACGACGACACCTGCACAGTCGCAGCCAGAAACAGCGCCCGGAGTCAAGTAGCTCCCAGTCATCTTCGTATCTACCGGGTTCAGTGAGATGGCTTTGACCTCCAGTAGTACTCGTAAGTCTTCAATGTCTTCCGTGGGTAGAGGAATCGAGTTGGATAATATTATTTCGCCATTTTCTGAGCCGATGAGGGCAGATTGAACTGGAGATTTGCGCTTCATCGCCATTGTGTGCGGTTGACCGATGCTTGCGTACGCGGCATGCTGGTGAAGGACCAAGCAGAACGAAACCTGCTGCAATATTCAAACTGGTTATATTTTATTTGAAATATTCTCGCAACGGCTGTTCCCTGGACTTGTTTCCTTGAAGCTCGGTAGGCTCTCATTTAAAATCCGAATTTCTCCGAGCCTGGTTACCCGGCAATTCGATGGCCAGCACCGAACGGTGGTGGGCGCCTCCTCCTATCTCCTTAGATCCTACATAATGCCGTTGAACTGCGGTACTACCTATCTTAGAGGTGTCTCCTTAAGGATTCACCTCAATGATCGAACCTCGTCGCATCGTTCTTCCATTGCCTAGACCAAGCACCACCCAACGAACACGATAATGGGCTCACTGACTTCAAACACCCAGATTTCTGGACACGGGTATGCAATCTACAGGTTGCATAATAAAAAAGGACAGGAGACTAAAATTAAATATTCTCAGACTCGCAGTGCCGCAAGGGCCAAACGGTGAACGCGAGAAACAGCAGGTGCGTCTCTGGGAGACCATATACGACCGGCGCGTCTACTCCATGATCAACCGGAAAGCGACGCTCGAAGATGTAGGGCGGGATTTCATCGGCTGGGATTCGGCATACAATGGAAAGACTCTCGATAAAGCGGAAATGAACGAGTGGCTCGACGAGACTATAGCAAGCATTCTAGATTGCGATGACGGCCAGTCTATGAATCTGCTCGAGCTCGGCACAGGCTCCGGAATGATCCTTTTCAACATCACTGCAAGCGTGAAATCCTATGCCGGCCTCGAGATATCACGGAAGGCTGTTGACTATGTGCTTGCCACGACAAAGTCTCACCCGGCGCTCAAGGACAAAGTGGCCGTGTATCACGGCTCAGCCACAGACATTCATCTGGTGGAAAACGCAGAGTCGACAAATATTGTCGTGATTAATTCCGTCACTCAGTGCTTCCCCAGTCAGGCTTACCTGGTCAACGTCATACAGAGCATCCTTCGGCTTGAGAATGTGCGGACAATATTCTTCGGCGATGTCCGATCATACGCCCTTGAGCGGGAATTCCTGGTGAGCAAAATTCTCGAAAATGCTGGAAAACAGGTCACCAAAGCGCAAGTCCAAGAAGAGGTGCGAAAGCCGCAGGCAGAGCTGCTGATTGACCCTGCGTTTTTCACGGGCCTGCATACTCTGTTCCCAAATCGCATTGGTCATGTGGAAATACGGGCAAAAAGGATCACCGCAAACAATGAGCTGTCAAAATATCGGTACGCCGCCGTCATACATGTCAGGAACCCCAAAGATGTCGGAGAGCAGACAGCTAGCCAGCATCGTAGATACGAACTCCAGGATGTCGGTGGTGATGCCTGGATCGACTTCACCAGGCAGCAGTGGGACAAGGAGAGCTTGCAGCTGCACTTGAAGACGAGCAGCGCAAAGTTTCTCGCGGTCGAGAATATTACCTACAGCAAAACCGTGCTAGAACGCCACGTTCTCGACTCCCTCAAAGAGAATGCGCCGCAAGACGACTGGCTCTCGGCCGTGCGACGCCAGAGTGAGATCTGCCCCTCGCTCTCACCTCTGGACTTGGAATCTATTGCTCAAGACGCAGGATATAAAGTTCACGTATCTTGGGCGAGGCAGCGATCGCAGCGTGGTGCGCTTGACGCAATCTTCTATCGGGCCAATTCGTTTGACGGAAAGAGAGTGCTATTTAAGTTTCCAGGGGACCATGAGTGGCTAGCGACGGACCTCTGGTGCAACAAACCTCTCCAGTGAGGCAATCACGCCAAGTTCAGAGCAGCACACTGTCTCGGCTTTGGCAGAATAGAGCGATATCACGGTTCAAATGACAAGGGCTACATAAATCTCGGCTGTCGTTTAGACATATTAAATTGTGTATCTCTTCCGGCTGCGTACTACTTGTGATGGCGTCATAGACTCCTTGGAACTGTAGTTGGTGGGCGCCTAGTGGTGGTAAAAACCCAATGCGAACTCACGAGAGCCGATCATTGCAACGATAATCTATTATATGAGCGAGATGTCCATCATATTCTGGGGAGCAGTTTATCAAATCCAATTTTATTTCTCTATGCTGGAAGGTGTAGAGATATGAAGGTGCAGGTCGAAACCAACTAGCTGTCACGCCGACTGGCTTCGCTCTAATTGAATGCCTCTACTACGTATCTAACATTTCTGAGAGTCTCCCACCATGATTTAATGCCCTCTTCAGTCGTCTTGCTTCCTTGCTTTTGGGCTGCCTCAAAATGGATCTTCACCATGACACTGGCGACATCGTAGCCTAGCTCTCGGGAACCGCATATGTAGAATCTGGCTCCCGCCTGCCAAAGCTCCAGCACAGTATTCCTTTCCGTCCATAGAATATTCTGTACATATTTGTGCCCTCCTGACTTCTCGGGAGTGCAACTATACGTAGAAAGAACTGCGACGGCCCCAATCTTCTCCCAGGCAGCGAGTTCCGCATGGTAGAGATCATCACAGTCAGGCTCTCGACAGCCATAGAAAAGCAAGGCTGGTGCTACTTCAATACCGGATGCGATTTGGTAGGCGCGTTCCTGAATAAAGCCCCGGAATGGAGCAATCCCAGAACCGGCTCCGATCATGACAATAGGTGTTGAACCTACATCGCTGGGAAGATACGAAGCCTCGTAAGCCGCCCGAACTGCCACGTTTAGACTTTGTCCAGGCTGTAGATGGCTGAGATATGAGCTGGCGACTCCAAGATGGCGGCCAGCATTAGATGTCGACGGGACATCTAAGACAGAAAAAGTAAGAGTTGCACTGTCGGGTTTCCAGAGAGCCGAAGATGACAACGAGCTTTCATAGTGTTAGTTTTTCTTCTCGCAGCTTCATGTTCTTGGAAAGGGAGGGACTTACTAGCGTCTTACACGCATTGGCGGAAGAAGCCTCAAGAATGAGGCTATCGGCAGGCTTACCAGAGGAAATCTTTGGAGCAAGTCAAGTATAGAGGTATTTTTGGCCACGATTTCGCTCTGGTAAACACTCGAGGAAAGCTTCTGTAGCTCAGCCTTGGTATCCGCGTCCATGGTAGCCGCCATCAGCGCCGATATGCCTCTTTTTGTTGCGGGCTGACTTAATTCCAAACAGGACTCCAGTATATCAGAGAGCGCAACAAATCTATCAGCCGCGCTTGCTTTTTGAGAATTGATTGCGATCTTCAAATCACTGGGCACGCCAAAGTGTCGGAGTACTCTCGAGATCGTCTGGCGGGGATTGGCAGGCAGAACAGCGATGTAGTCGCCAGCTCGATATGTCATTCCCTCTGGAAGCTGGATCTCGATGTGCTTCTTCAGCGGCTCGCCTGCCTTTGTCAAAATCTGAGTCGCGACAACTTTTGCTTCCAACAGGTGATGGCGCGCAGCAGTTTCCTTCGGGCCGAAGAGAGCAATTTCTGCGACCGACCCATTACCAGTAGGCTGTGCTTCGCCAACCGTTCCATACTTCTTCCGAAGCATAGGCCAGAAAGTATCGTCCTCCCAAGTTTCGAAGGCGGAAAATATCTCACAGCTTCCGACATCATGGAGCGATGTTGGCAGCAGGCGGCTCGCGCCCGCCTCCTCAAGTTTGGCGTCAATGAGTTTGGGGATCCTGTAAAACGTCGACGCCCAGTCGCGGTTTCCCAGTCCAAAAATGGAATATTGGGTGTTCGCCAGGGAGCCAGCGACCGTGGCCTTTTCCTCCAGCCAAGAGACGAACCGTTCCGCATTGTCCGTCGGCTGACCATCATAGGAGGCGGTTATGATAACCACGGGATGGTCGGAGGGCAACTGGCCCTGTGCAGAGTCAAGACTCTGTACTGTTTTCGCATTGAACCCCTGGGATCGCGCATGCGCCGCAAGGAGCTCAGCTAAGCTCTCGCACGTCCCGCTGTTGGAGCCGTATAAAATGGTCAACGGTATGCCGCCCGACGCAGAGCTGTCGCTGGCTGAAGAATGTCGCATGCCAGTTGGAGGGGTGCTTTTGAGGCCACCCATTAACCGGTGCTGCAGAGTAGTCGGCGTAATGCCATTGCGTAGGGAGGCGCGGATCCTGAAGTCTTTGGGCTTCATAGTAATGGTTGTGATGTGCTGCAACTCGTACTTGGGATCATCCAGAACGACTTCAAAATTCTGAAGAAGCATGGCGAGCATCAGAGTAGCCTCCTGAAAAGCAAAATGCCGACCAATGCAAGACCGCTGACCATTGCCAAACGGTTTGAAGGAACCTGGTGGAAGCTTCTCAAAGTGCTCGTCAAGC
Source organism: Cordyceps pruinosa (assembly GCA_003025255.1). NCBI lineage: Eukaryota > Fungi > Ascomycota > Sordariomycetes > Hypocreales > Cordycipitaceae > Cordyceps > Cordyceps pruinosa. The sequence goes on from LUFD01000129.1 coordinate 24,922, forward strand.
ATACGCTCCGGCCTGAACTCGTCCGCGTCTTCCCCGTACACTTCGGGATCCCTGTGAACCTTTTGCAGCAACACGACGCAAGACTCATCTTTGTCTATCCTGTATTTGTTTCCGATTACCACATCCTCATATGGTTTCACGGCAAAGACGGGCAGAGGCGGTTCCAGTCGAAGAACCTCACGCAAGATCTGTGATGGTTTAGCAATGGTACGCGCCACCCGCATCGGGGTGTCGGACTTACAGCTGTAATGTAGGGAAGCTTCGAAAGATGACCTACGCTGATCGGGCCATCGCCTATGACTTGGTCTACCTCATTTTGAGCCCGTCGATACACCCTTGGGGACTTGGCAAGGTAGTACAGCGTAAAAGAAAGAAGTCCCGCGGTTGTTTCGTGGCCCGCAACTAAGAAAGTCAGTGCGTTATCTGTGATGTTCTTTCCAGTCATGCTTTTGCCGGACTTCGGGTCGATGCCATTCAGCATAGCGTCAACTAGATCTTTCCGCTCAGCGGGGTTGCCAATGCGCGCAGAAGTGAGATCATCGGCAAGCTTGCGCAGGTAGGCAATGTCTTGAAAGTATTGCAGTGTTTCGACCCGATAGCACAAATTCATGATTGTACCAGTTCCTCTCCTCGCGCGATACCGGGAGGTCCGGAGGACTCGCGTCATGGCCTGAAGAAACGGGTGTCTCTCCGTGTTGTAGAAGCTGTTGAATCTGTAATTCATGGAACACAGTGCCAGGGTGTCCATCGCGAGCCGGGTGAAATCTTCCGACGGGTTGAAGGTCTCAACCTTGCCCAGTCTCGCCCATTTCATAGCGAGTTGGGAAGCTATATCGTGCATGTCGCCAAACATGTCGCGAATAGCGGCTTGGCCGAATGCGGGCATGAGTACGCGATGGGCTATTCCCCAATTCTCCTCCTCTAGATGGGCCTAAGAAAAGTCAGAACGAAGGGACGAATGCGAAATAATAGTGCGGTGTTGGTTACCGTTAGCAAGCCGTCATTTGCCGCAGTTCTGAGCTCTTTCATCACCCCAGATGGGACCTTTCTGAAGCGTTTCTCGTCACATAGTTCGTTTATCAGCTCATGTTGCGAGCAAAAGGTAATTGGCGTTCCAAGAAGCCGTAGTCTGTATATATCGCCTGTAATGAAAAGTTAATTGGCCGAGTATGAAGTTGAATAGTAGACTCTGCTAACCGAGCTGTCTTGCCAGTGACACAAATGAGGCCGTGGGATTCTCACTGTCGATCCAGCCTACGGCATGGCCAAGGATTGGCAAGCCTCGCGGCTCTGGAATTGCCTTGAGTTCCGACATGTGTTAGATTTCTCCCAGTTCTTGCAAGGTGAGCGGGCAAATGAATTCTCGAGCGTCTTCAACAAGAGAGGCAGTTGATTCGTTGTAGAGGATGTGCTTGGTGCGGACAAAGCATATGGCTACTTGTTTTGGAAGTCGACGGACCACTTGAGTATCATCGGAGATCTTGTTGATCTGGTAATCTTCCGAAACTATTGCATGCTAGTCTGGAATGACGCCCTATTTCCTCCGATGTTTCCTTTCCGGTGCGAGGGCAGGGCTTCTACGCCGAAAAAGGCCGAACCCTCCATGGCCCAGCTCATCCGCAGATCCTACATAGTAAACATTCGGGAGCTGTCAGTTGGTTTGAAGATTTTGCCTCACGGTTCTTGAAGCAGTCTTCAATCGTATTTATTCAAATTCCTTTTGTTAACGATTGTTCTTGTATCGTTTCAAGCAACAATAATGGAGAACCAGCAAGATCTAGCCGCCAAAGTGCGCGACGCCTACCAGCACGTCGGCTTGTATGGCTATGCTATTGGAGAGTTTGCGATCGTCAAAATTCTTATTGATTACAAAATCTTCGATATCATCCCAGACGATGGGGATATTGCCATTTCAGAACTGGCCGCGAAAGTTGACGGCGAGCAAGAAATCCTGGACCGGTTTATCCTACTGCTGTCGGTCGCCGGTGTGCTTTCATCTCCGCGCCCTGGCCATGTTGCCCACACCCACAAATCTCGACTTTACAAGTCCGATAGCTTGGAGGCTGCCCTGGTATTGCATGTATTCGACATGCTATTCCGGCCCCTGGCTCAGCTGCCAAGCTTCCTCCGCAAGCATGGTTTGGCCTCGCCAAAGGACCCCAATGCTACGCCCTTCGGCATGGCTATGGGCCAACCGAATTCGAGCGTCTACGAGATCCTTGGGATCGACCCGTCTCTCCAAAACCAATTCAACCGGGCCTTGAAAAGTCTGGGAACCATGTACTCCCTCCATGGTGTGTATGACTTTGGCTGGGTTCAGAGCGCGCTCGTCGGTACTCGGGCGGCCGTGGTAGACATTGGAGGAAGCAGCGGGCTCGCCCTCAAAGACATCTTGACGCACAACCCTTCGATCCCGGCTGACAAATGCGTGCTGTATGACCTGCCACGCGTCGTCGAGCATACGAGCAGTACCTGCGATGACAAGCTCAAGGGCGTGCAGTTTGTGGGAGGTGACGTCTTTGAGCCGTTCCCCGAGGAGCTGCATGGAGCGTGCGTGTATCAATTGCGCCGCATTCTCAACGACTTTACAGACGAGGATGTGCTGCGAGCGCTGCGACGGGTCAGGGAAGCCGCGGCCGCGGACAGCAAGATCTTGGTGGTCGAGGAGATGCTTAACCCTGATCGCAATATGCTCAATGTCGGCATGGACATCTTTTTGATGCTTGTCGGCGGCAAAAAGCGAAGCACGGCTATGTTCACTGAGCTGGCGGCGCGGGCAGGTCTGCGTCTCAATGGAGAATTCCAGGCAGTCTCTGGGGCCTACAACGATTATTCCGTGCTCGAATTTGTGGTGACCAACAAAGGGGCCGAGAATTAGATATCGATCGATAGGTTGAGAAGTGAGCTACGTTAGCTTTCATGATAATTGTTCTTTAAAAAAAATATGTTTATTAAGAGCAGCAAAAGAGGCCGCAAGGCAAGGACTATGCGGAGGGTCAGCGCTGTGACGTGTGCAGCCAGCCCTCTCATGAGCCCGAGAGGGTCGGTGAGACATACGATGGTCGGGGAATCGCGTATGGAAAATGAACTAGTTGAGCACTAAATCGTAAAGCAATAAAGCAATAACTTCTCTATTCATATCTTCTATTCGCCGCGATAGAATAGCTGCTCACCTCCGCGATCCGGTCATCCTACATTTACTTCTCTAGAGAACCCTGATAATCGTAAACCAATTTAGCCTTGACTCGCTCAGTGCCCTTTTGGACTTCAACGTGGCGGACATAGCGCCTGGCGCCGCCGATGACCTCAATGCCGTTGGCCTGGTAGGTCACGGCGCCGGCATCAAGATGCTCTGTAGTCATCAGAATGACCTTGCTGGTACCTTCCTCCCAACCCTTCGCCAGCCAGGGAGATGACAGGTCGCCCAGCGCAGCCCAGCTAGTGCGGCCAGTGATTTTGCCGAAGAGTGGGTGGTTTGCATGTCTCGTCTCGTCGTTCAGTAGACGCTGCTCCTTCGAGGGAGGCAGCCCGGTGCTGCTCTTGGAGTCTATGGTCAGATGCGTCAAGCCCTCCTCATCCACCATTTGCTCAATGGTTAGAGTGAGGGTGCCCGCGGTGACCATCTTGCGCGACAGCCAGCTGACATCCTGAGCTTTCAGTATAGTGTCGTAGGAGTCGGATAGTTCGGAGTTCTATGGGGGAATTCACTATGTTAGTCCTGGTCGTAAGACAGTCGATCTCTGATATGGCTTCAACACACCACAGTCCAGCGCCCGCTGAGATTGTCCACAGTAACGCTTGCGGGAGCCGCCATAATGTCAGAGAGGGGGGTAAAATATACAGTTAGCACCACAACAGCGAGCGATGTACGTAAGAGTTTGAGTGTCAAGCCGACTTCTTCAACTCATTCAGCAGCACCTGAGATGCTACCTAGTCAGTGGCCTATGTAGCGGTTGACTTGTAGGGTAGAAGATACACTGCCTGGCAGGGTTAGAAGCAATGAATTCAGCTATGGTCTTTGTTAGTAGTGGGTAGTATGAAGGTCGGCTCATTTGTATCTATGTAGCCCGTATCTAATAGAATATCATTGCTCGCACTCGACCCGTGTATGCTCCCTTGATCTCTGCTGTGTACGGGTGCGCCTTACCCGCCCGCGCCCTGGTCAGTTAACAACGCCGAAAAATGCCGACTGCCGAAACGACTATCATTTCAGTGTCCATCCTTGCACACGACGTTTCCTTGGGAAAGGAGAGGCAATAACATAGAAAGTATTATTACTAGCACTCTCCAGCTCAAGTGGAAGCTCAAGGTTACCGAGGGAGAGAAGCAACAAGTACTATAAAACACCGCGCTCATAAGCATTATTACGACCTCTGGCAGAACTTGGCTTGCCATTGAAACATCTCGTTTATATACATCTGAAATCGACAGAGACCAGCCAGCGACCGTGCCCGTTACGAAATGGGTTCCATTCAGAACAGCAAGGATGGGGAACAGTGGCCGGTGACGAAGTTGCCGCTGTTCAATACGACCACGCGGGTCTCGGGTCTACCTTGGTATCATGAAGCGACAGCCAAGTCTGTGCGCATTGTCACCGGCGCAGAGAATATTTACCCACGATTTGCGAGATTCGTGGCTGCCGTTGTCGGTGGCGGCGAGCATCTCGCGTTCGTCGCCGAAACGGACAGCGAACCGGCGTTGGCTATTTACAACGCCGCGGTGTCGCAAGACCTGGTGAAATCAAGCAAGGTGTCACACGGAGATGTCAGTCTTGGGGCGAATGGTCTGGATTTCGGAGTGTATATCCGCGATCACGTTACCGGCGGTGCCGAGACTCGGAACAGCAGTCGCCTCTCCAAGGTTCTACAGCCTTTTGTGCTGGAGGTTATAGCCGATAGCCAGAAGGGTGTTGCAGATGTCATACTACGGCTGCGGGCTGATCACGGACCCCTGGTGGCATCGCAGCATCTCCTGAATCTTGCAGTTGCGCATCTGAGCCTGAATTGTGAACTGGCAAATGTGGAAGCCAGTCACCTTAGCGGTTCTGCCATACTACCACCATCTTCAGAGAATGGGAACGGGGATGTTCACCCCCTCCCTCTTTTACACTCTGTTCTGCAGCGGCGAGCGTGTTCCAACCCCAATGACGTCGCCATCGACGAGATCACGGGCCGCTCTGGCTCGGCATACACCCGTCGGTCCATCGCCTATGGCGAACTGGACACGCAAGCCGATCACTGGGCGAACCAAATCACATTTATTTCGGAACAGCTCAACTGGCCTGCTTTCCGTGGAGAACAGAGGATGATTCCAGTTTATCTTCCCAACTGTTCAGAGCTGAGCATCTGTATGAACGGCATACTCAGAGCGGGACATTGTTTCTGCAACTTGCCAATGGATGCACCACCGGAGAGGCTGCGCAGCTTGCTGGAAGACCTTGGAGCTCCCAGAGTTTTGGGAATTGGCAAGAATCCCTGGGCGGGCACTGCTTTCGGCGATGAGGTTACCTGGATCGACTTTCTCGACCCCATGGCTTGCGTGGCTGGTGCAGCACTCAGCACTCCCGAGCAGCCTCCAACGGGTACCCTGCGAACAGCGCGCACGGATGATGTTGCGTACGTCATCTATACTTCAGGCTCGACGGGCAAGCCCAAAGGCGTTGTGTTGAATCACCGCACCGCAATGGCGTTCCTCACGGCATTTGACCGCCGACCAAGCAGCCTGCCCTCTGGCCCAGGTCTGCGGTGGATGAACATGTCATCGCCCACGTTTGACATGATGCTGATGGATCACTTTATGCCTCTGTTGAAAGGAGGCACAGTGACCATAGCTGAACGCGGCCTCTTGCTGAGCAGCCCAGAAGCTGTCATCACCGAGCTACGCGCGACAGCGACACTGATGGTGCCAAGTTTGGCTATCCTCCTCCGCCCCGAGCGTATGCCCACCCTCAAAACACTATATACAGGTGGCGAACTAGTGCCGAAGCGCGTTCTTGACAAATTTGCGAGTCTACCGGGAAAGAACAACACCAACAGACATCTCTTGGGTGCGTACGGCCCTACTGAGACGACAGTGATGACATCCATCTGGGAATATGACAGCGACTCTCGCCCGTCTCTTATTGGTACACCACTTCCAGAGATACAATACGTCATACTGGAGATGGAGTCAGGTTTCTCGGTACCACCTAGAGTGGCGCCCTTTGGTGTCGCCGGTGAGCTTGCCATCGGCGGCCCCCAACTGTCTCCCGGCTATCTCAATCGGCCAGGAGAAACGGATCGAGCATTTATTGACCATCCCCTGTGCGGAAGACTATACCGTACTGGCGATAAAGCAAGAGTGGTGTGGTCAGAGCAGGGCGAGCCAGTCGTCGACTTTCTCGGACGAGTCAGTATCGAGCAGGTCAAGCTGAACGGCCGGCGCGTCGAACTCCCCGAGATTGAGAATGTTTTGTTCAAGATCACCAACGTGGCTCATGCCGCCGTGTTTGTATCCGAATCAAAATTGGTCGCTTGTATCAAGCCAAAGGAAGCAAGCTCCCAGGACAACGCAGTGCTGGAGGCGCAGTGTCGCGGCGAGGCGGCCCGGTACCTGCCAGCGTGGATGCAGCCCGTGCAGTATGTATTCAACCAAACATTACCGCGCACCACAAGCGGCAAAGTCGATCGTCGGGCTCTCCAGGACATTTTACGTCGAGGAGAAACTGGGTCGACCGACTCCCAGCCGGTCGACACCCAGGCAAGGCAGCCCAACTACAAGTCCGTTGTCTACCGTTGCTTAGCCGCCGCCCTCGGTTCACGAATTTGGGACCAGGAAGCGCCTGTAAGTTTGGTTAGCCTCGGACTCGACAGCTTGCGTGCCTTGGTATTTGTCCAAGAGCTAGAAGACATGGGCGTCGAGCAACTGGACATCCATGTCGTGTTGATGTCAGCCACCATCGGCGAACTGATTGAGGCTGTCGAAAGGCATCAAGACAGACAAGGTCGTGCAGAGTTGGAGGCTGTGAATGGGTTACAGGGAGCGGCCGAGCATGATAAAGACAACCTATGCAGGACCGAGACGTCTGTTACGTCTCCCACTGCTTGTGACCCGAGCAAGATCGAGAATAGCAATGCTAGATCCGGCGTGCAGCTCAATGCCAGCACGATGGACGCGAGTTCTGATGAAGTTTTCGAGCTGCCTTTGGAGGGTAAACTTCAACATTTCGACCACCACTGTCGTCCGACATGCCTCACTGCGCTCCGACTATCGAGAGACCAAATTGAGCAAGTACTGCCTGTTACCAATGTGCAAGCAAGATTCGTCGCCGCTGCGGTGGACCCTACTATCTTCGATCCGACCCGATACACTGGGAGACCGAATGTGAATCACTTCCCATACTTGCTACCAGAAGACATGGACCCTGCTCGTTTTCAACGTGCTGTTGAAGCCGTGCTGCCGCGGTACGACTGCTTCCGGACGGTCTTCGTGCCCGTGTCACACCCTCTCGCCCCCTTTGCGCAGTGCATACTGTCCCCCTCGGTGGCTGCGATCCCAACGATTGGCGTGGTTTGCGACTACCGCAGCGCAGACGCCAACGATGGCACGAGTCTGTGGCGGCAAGCCATCAACGGCGTGCAGAGGACCGCCGAGGCCGCTATGAGCATTGATCGACCCGGAATCACGGTGTCGTGGGTCTGGTCTCGAAGCAAAGCTCGTTGCGTGTTTGTGTTGTCCCTCTTCCACGGCATTTACGATGGCATACAGCTCGTTTACCTGAGGGATGCCATAGCCGCCGAGTATGCGCATCCCGGATCCGAGCCACCTGTTCAACTCCTCCCGATCTATACGGCTGTCAAGCTGGGCCTCAGTTACGACTGGGTCGGCACCGTCATGTACTGGGCTCGTCGACTTGGGGGCGTCCCCCATTTCCACACCGGATCACGTCAGCCGAAACCCTCTATTACCCTTCCAGTCTCGGTTTCCGGAACTGAGGAGAGTCATATGAGGGCCCTCAACGTCAAGTCGGTCTTAACGATGCGCGAACTCGACCGGGCTGCGGTTTGCATGTCAACCACAATGCTTACTGTTGTCGAAGCGGCTTGGGCGAGTGTCCTGGCCCAGACACTTCCTCGCGATGTTATTGGCAAGGGTCTCTTCAATATTCAGTTCGCGACCGTCATGAACGGCAGGCGGCACCACGAGGCGCTGCGCTCCATGGCACCATTGATAGCGGCACTGCCGGTACTCCTGGAATTTGACAATGCTGGCACTCTTATAATGAGAACTAACCGTGAAACGTGCGCAATACTGGCAACGCAGCGCCACGAGGCAGAGCCGTATCTCCAGATGCCGTGTCCGACGATTGCGCACGCCAAAATGGGCATCGACCGCATCGACAGCGTGGTGCTTGTGCAAGCGCTGCAGCATGACGGCCCGGGTTCGCAGAAGAAATTCCGCGAGTTGCCTGGTTACAACACGGAAGAGAACCTCCTGCCAGCTTGGAAGGAAGGGGATAGCGGCTGGCCCATCCTCGCGGAAGTATACCCAGGTCGGGGTTGCTGGGACGAGAAGATGCAGCTGCGGTGCACGTACAACACGAAGCGTCCAGGCTATGAATTCCTGACTCGAGAATGGATTCTTGCTGCTCTCTCGGCCCTAGATGAGGCCATTATTAGAATTACTACCGAGCCGGATGAGCCATTCTACGTGGGATAGGACGCTCCTGGCGGCTCTAGTCTCGGCGCCATGGGGTTGAATAGAGTTCTAGGTCTCGCTTAATAGATATGAAGCCACCCATTATATGTTACGCTGGGTACTAAGAAAACTTTGCGGAAGGCCGACGAAGCCCAGTTTCTCAATGACGACTTGGAGCTTATCAGTACACTTAAAAAAAAAGAAACCCCAGCACAACAATGAAGGCTACCTAACTGTTGGCATGCTCGAGCTGGCGAGAGTTAGTTTACGGCAAATTGAATATAGCGCGCCCCCTGTTGCCGTTGTTGTGAAAGAGATTGAATATCGTGATGTCAAACTAAACCGAGGCCCTCGAGCCATAGCAGCATCTCGCTGGACTTTGGTGTCGCATAAAGAAGCTTTAGAACGGACATGATTGACATGATTGGAGGCTAGTAGATTATATTCGCTAACAAACATATTATACACGGTAAGATGCAAAGGCTGGTCAGTTCGGGAGCGCCGTCCGATCTGCCTTGGCAACGGCCGCAGCACAGTCAATAGCCGCAATAGCCAACAGGTTAGAATCTTGCTGACAGAGCATGAACCGAACCTTCAACGTGTTGATGGCCCAATCTTGAAAGTCTTGGTTGTTGTACAGTCCGGCCAGCCCCATCAACTTCCCATGTCGCTGGCATGCTCGGCTCACCGTCTCCAGAGCCGCTCGAAACCTCTTGCTCTCGAAGCGTCCCGGAATTCCCATGTCGGTAGAAAGATCAATACAACCGACCAGCAGTACATCAACACCTTCAACCGCCGCTATGGCCTCAATATCCCGGATACTGTCGGCGGCCTCGATCATGGCCAGCACCGACGATGACTGCTTGTTGCACACCTGGACAACCTCGTCCAGCTTGGCCGCCCTCATCCTCAACATCGGCTGCTGCCCCCACATGGAGCGCATCCCGTGCGGCGGGAACTTGCAGGCGGCAACAGCAGCCTGGGCATCTGCGGCGGAGTGGATGTGCGGGAAGACGATGCCCATCGCGCCGCTGTCGAGCACCTGCTGCACGAACCCGGCGCCGCACTGGTACGGGACCCGGACCAACGGGGTCAGCCCGCTGAGGAGGCCTGCGCAGGCGATGGCGCTGGCGTCGGCGAGCGAGAGGGTCGAGTGCTCGAGGTCGATGAACAGCGCGTCGAAGCCGGCGTTCTTGGCGAGCTGGACCACGAGCGGGTTCGTGACGAATCTCACCCCGAGCGCCTGCCCAAATCATGTTAGTCCTGTGTACGTGCAGGGTGGTAGAATTGATACAGTTGGATGCTGATTGTAATTCATGTGGTGATGGGATTGACGTACTTTACAAAGCTTGCCCATAGAGGCTTTGCTACTCAACGCGTTGTCGCACATGGCCATTCTTCGAAAGTAGCGTTGCGTTGGTTAGAGTCTTGGCAGTGCTGAAAGTAGAGAAAAGGCTGTCTCAGATTCCATCGATTCAAGATTCCGATATTAATATCCGGTTGTCGTGTTGCCAACTTTCAGGCAACGCGCTTCCATAGCCTCCGCCTTGCCTGGCGCTTATTAGGTGGCGGGACACTGAACACCGAAAAACTCCGGCTGGATGCAAACCGATCAAGCCGTGACACCGCGGTGTGACAATAGGGCCATTCCTAAGAATGGCTCCGGAATACAAGATCTTCAAGCTACTCTTCGTCTGTCCATGTCAACCCTGGCTACAGTCAGTGTCCTGAAACAGTGAGTAGTATTAGGAAATAGATGGCAGACGATGTACGTCACTGGCGCTTTGAGCGCCGATAAGCATACGGATTCCGAGGTCAAAGTCGCATTGCGTAGCGCAGGTAGTTGCTTTCTACTGTAACTGTACCCCCCTACTTCATTCCGGCCCGCGTTCGACTCAATTATCTACCAACATGCTTAAAGACCCATTTGCTCCCGTAAAAGCGTCTTGACTAACTGAAGTTTCCCGTCTAACTTGTCACCTTCGTCGTTAGAGTCCCCCGGCCCGAACAACGTCTCATTGGTCAGGGCTGCCACTACCAAGTTTCGCAACGCCGTGCCTCCGTGGCCCAGTGTGTACTGAACATCACAGATGGCTCTCTGCAGCATGTCCAAAGCTACATATATTTTGCCCAGGTCTGAGACTCCGTTTCCCCACTCCAGCTCGCCCAGCTGCAGAGATGGGTTAGCCTCCGAGCTCGCCGCCGTCTGTCTACGGTCTCTTGTGTTTTCAGAATGCCGGCTGAGGTAGCCCTCAAAATGGCCCAGCACGGCGTTATAAATGCGCACAAGCCACTTATGGCCGGCCAAGACGAGGAGGGTAGTGGTCGTGTCCACGGCACCCGATGCGACCTCACTCACCCCCGCGGACAAGGTGGGATTTGGCTCGCCCGCCGTGTTCGTGTTCTGTGCTCGCGTGTCTGAATAAAACGGCACCATGGCTAGCCCAGGCGCATTCAGCCCTCCGAGGACCAAGCCGGCAATCGTGCTGAACTCCTGCGAAAGATGAAGCACGTTGCCGATCGGGTATTTATCGAGCCCCTCGGCGTTGTCATAGGGGCCACTCTGTCCCAGTTCAAGGCCTCGGAGGCACTCCTCCATCTTAGATACCACACCGAGCAGCTTCTGCATCTGCCCAGAGTCGTCGCTGAGTGCAGGGGCGCCACTAAAGGCCAACGCGGAAACACCAGGAACGGCGCTTGAAACTGGTGTGAAAGGCGGCATGGACGGAGTCAGAGGAGCGAATTCCCATGATTCGAAGTCAGAAATATAAGACTCGGAAAGCACGATTTCGTGGCTAGAATAGTCCAGTTCCTTGTCGCCGATTGAGCCGCCTATTACTGAACCAGAGTCTAGGTTTGGCCCATGTATTGAGTCTGGTCCAACCTCATCGCATTCCCCATGAATGAGACTTTCCCACGACGTTGCTGCCGAGGGACCAACAGTGGTGAGTTGTGTCATGTCGAGCAACTCCGGCGCCGGCCCAGATATGGGAGGGGTGCTCAATGGAACAGACCCGGAAACTGACGGGGCCGCAGAAGTGCCTGGAGGAGTTGGAATGTCCGCGACCTGCGTGCCCGGCCGCGACACCTGAATAGACTCCTTCTTGGAACCGTTCTTGAACCGGTTCGCGCGCCGCCGCCTCCCAAACACGCACTGCACCTGGGCGCGCTTGCACCGCTCGCAACACGCCGGCCCGTCCGCCCTGAGAGTCGCGATGCACTTGAGTTTGTGGATCCGGCACCGATCGCAGGACAATCTCAGGGACTGCGAGCTGGACTCGGCGGGGCTGTCCGGCCGACCCATCAGTATAGCTTCAAAGATGTGTGCAGAAAGGGTAGGAGGGCAGACGAGCGAGGAGAGAGTCATTCGTGGAGCTGCCCATTTCTACCGAGCAGAACCATCGTAGCGAGCGGGATGTGCCAAAATAATAAACGTCGCAGAGCTGCCCTCGTCTACCACTCGTCGTCGACAGCCCTCAGCTGTCAGGCACATGGAGAATAGGCTGCTCAGCCCCGCGATTGAATGAATGCGCTTACTTACAGACCGATACTCGATAGTATCCACTGAATTCGGATGACGGCATCGCATGGTGGGTTTCTTGAATCCTACGAGCGTTCGTCGCAAGAAATCAGGCTGCCCTAGGACCAACGTCTTCGTATATTGTGGCTGTAGGGTTCTCTGTACCTTGAAGGGTCCATTGACGTGAGTAGCACTGTCGGGGTTGCTCTCATTCCATTGCTTCCTTGTTCGTCTTGTTGTCTGCGTTGAGAGAAGCAAAACGATCCGTCATGGTTTTCACGCGTGCCTAGTTTCTCTGCAGTATATATAGATACATATCGATCTATATGCAGGCGCGTATAGTCGTGTAAATCGCGGTGAAACCTTCTTCCCTATACATTGCCGCCGTAGAAGCCGTCGTAGGTACCACTATACTGATGCACCCATATACCGATGCCTCCGCCGAGTCCTCTGTGCAAACATACATCAATCAGGCCGCGGCTACGTTTTCGCTCCGTCGATTGCTCCGCTAGTTCGCTCCCCCGTCCTGCTGTCTGGCCCTGTGCGTGTGGGTGGCCGGAGAAGCCCGGCGGCACGGTCGGCACGATTACGGTCCTCGCATATAAGGCGTTCAGCCGTAAGGCAGGCAGTGGATATGAATTCCTTGCGGGCATCTAGGTGAGCGCGAGCGCGAGATCCCAAAGAGGATGTACGCAGCGCCAGGCCGCAGGGACTCTGCAGGGAGACACCTTTCAAGAGCCGCGTTTCCAAGCCTGCTTAGCGACACCTGATTCTCGATACGTACAGGGCGCCAGCCTTGCCAGGAAGTCCTTCTGGTGGCACCATTTATTCCTTCGCGCTGGTTGCTGCGATTGCCGAATCGTCCCATAGTATGTGCTTAGTATGGCGCTGCATACAGTCATGTGTGGCTGGCTCTGAATGCAGCATACGGTTCTCAGGGTTCAAAGGAATTGATTAACAGACGATCACGCAAACAAGATGCCGTAGATGCCGTCTAAATTAACGCGTACATGTTGATTAATTGGTTCGTCTCGCGGTGGTTACTCATCTAGGCGGCGGCAACCCCGATGCTTCTGCACGGCATAGCACTCGCTCAATCACAGGGCGCCACGACTCGAGGTCCCTGACCTTCCAATCCTTCTCCTTGGCCGCATCATCCCACCTCCGCAGCTGGCACATCTCCTCGCACCACTCCCCCGCCGCAAACTCGTCCCTCTCCGCGCCGCTCATGGGCCCTCCCTGGTACGCGAGGCTCCTCCTGCTCGCGTCCGACAGCCTGTCGCGGTACGACTCGTCGACCGCGCAGAGGTACCGCTTGGACGCGACGTGCGACGCGACCAGGCGGGCGACCTTTTCGGGGAAGCCGAGCGCGAGGAGCATCGCGCCGCCGAGCGTCTCGTGGCCGGCG
>LUFD01000130.1:0-13133 GCA_003025255.1 Cordyceps pruinosa
CTCGGCGTCGTCGGTCGCGGGGGCGGCGCCCGCCGCGGGCAGCGCCGGCCATTGCCACGGCCGGTGCCTGACGCCGTCGAAGAGCGCCTCGAGCCCCTCCAGGCCGAACTGGATCGGCATCGGGTCGCCGTCCTCGTCCTCGGCGAGGTCATAAGCGAACTGCCCGCCGATCTTCGTCGCCAGCTCCTCGTCGGTCGGGGTGAGGAGGCTGGTGGACGTCGTGTTGTTGGTCGCCGGCGTGCTCGTGTTCGTGGGCGCCGTGTCCGTGGCGGCCAGAGCGAAGCCCGGGGCGGCGTCGGTGCTGTTGGGCTTCAGGAAGTAGGCCGCGGGCCTGGCAGGGCCGACGGGGACACGGGTACCTGCGCCGCCGGGGTGGAGAGTCGGCTCGCGAGGAGGAGCGCGACTCCGCGGCGCAGTGTACGCCCGCGAGGATGCGCCCATGGGCAGCGGCAGCGCGTCGGACGACTCGCTGCTTGCCGGCGTGGTGGCTGTGGAAAAGGTCGTCGGCGGCTGCGCAAAGGATGCGGTGTCGGTAGGAGCAGTGGTGTCCCGGCCCTCACACTGGCCGAGGACGGCCAGGCTAACCACGAGAGCAATGGACGCAGGCTTCATGATGTACCGTTGGTGGTTGCAAGTGGTGCATAGGGAGGAGGAAAAGAGAACAGACCAGACGCAAAGGAGGGACGAGCATTTCTATATATCTATAGAATAACAGAAGTGGATGATTAAGTTTGCAGCCAACGGGTAAGTTAGAGGGCTGGAAGAGATTTGAGGCGGCGCGGCCATCGGGCTGTTGGTCGGGCACCGCGCTATGTTAGCCCTGATCCTGACGACTGCAGTCACGGCGAAAGTATGCTGCGTTATATTCGTCTTGTATTTCTGTCGCGTAGTTGCTAGATACGTCCCACAAGTCTCCCATTGCCCCATGCAGGAAGGGAAAAAAAGCAATTTAAAGTCAGACCATGGTGAAGAACAAAGAGATGGTGTATCGAGCCATCAGAGGTATCAAATGGCGGACGCGACGACGTGCCCAAGTATCTGGCCTTTCTATATCCCAACGTGCCAACCTCGTCGGCACTTGACCAGTCCACAAATGGCACAGAGCCCCTCTCCCTCTCTACTTCATTGTGGCGCAGAGGCACAAAAAGGAGGAGTTAAAAAAAATAAGCAAAACTGTAAGGAGTGACGAAACGCCGCCTGTTCATCGACCATCGGATCCACCAATGGACATAAGCAGCAAAACCATAAAACGCCGTGAATGCCAGTGACAAGATGAAAACAAGATAAGGCGAGATAATTAATCGGAGGCATTTGCTCGTGGTGACGTTACAAGAGCGAGCTTATGCGTTGGTGACCTATTGCACAGCATTTTTGTTAGCAGTGCATTGATCAGTGAGAGGCTGGATTCAACGTACCCTAAGGATCTTGCGCGAGTAATCCTGGTTATCGGCTATGCTGCCATCGCTCAGACGACGGTGAGCCATGACGGGGTCCAGACGGGAGTCGGTGATGGAGATGCCGCCGGAAGTGCTGGGGGGTTTGGACCCGCTGATGAAGGCATTGACAGCGGCGTTGCGGCGGTGTTCCTCCTCGATCTCAGCGTTGCGCTTTCGGCGAATGAAGAAGATGATGGCCCCAACGATGGCAGCAGCGACGACGACACCGACGACGACACCAGCGGCGATGGCAGCGGTATTGGGACCGCCGCTCGCCTTCTCAGGCTTACCAGTCTGGGAGTTTGGCGAGCTTGTTGCTGAAGCTGAGGATGTCGATGTTGCCGAGGAGCTGCCCGTGCTTGCTGAGGACGAAGACGAAGAGGAGGGGTCACTGTAGTAGTCGGGGGAAAGGACACTGCCCAGGTTGAGAACCGAGTAGGCGTCCTTGAGACCACCACAGCTCTCTCCGGGAAAACCATTGCACGGGTAATTGCACTGCGACATTTCAACCTGATCGCTCTTGGGTGGGTATACAACGCCGCAGTAGCAACTCTGGGGCCCGAGGGCGGCAACGGCCTTGTTTTTCGCGGTGCAAGCCTTGCTGCACGAGCCGGTAGAGAGATATGTAGTGTCGATGCTCTCCGAGGTCATGTTGCCGACGCTGGAAAAGCAACCTTGAAGTGTGGGCGTTCCGGTTCGGGGCATACCGGTCTCGACGGGTATGGGGGCGCGAACATGGTGCAGGTTGGCGTGGGTGTTGGCGAAAGCGCCTACAGCGGCCATGGCGGGTAGGGCAAAGGTGAATGAGGGCTTCATTTTAGTCGAGTGCGAAGAAGTTATGTGGGAGGAGATTGCGGGCGCTCAGCGTACTGTGCGAAGGAGGAACAAGGCGCCGCGTCAGGTTCGGGCTGGCCTATGGTCGGGATGGTCGACGGCGCGATTCGATTCGATGCTAGGTTCGTGGCGGCCGGTAATGGGGGAAGGCTGCGTCAGAGCCAAGTCGTATCAAAGTGGCGGCTATCCGTTTCGATGCTCGCGAGACGTTGGTATTGGGAGAGATCCCTTGTGTCTCCAAGCGTGCCCTTCTAGCACAGAGTCGAGGTTGCTAAGGGGAGAAAAAAAAAATCCAGGGGCGGGAGCGTCGAACTTGGGCGTCGGAAAGGGACGACAATGTGCAAGTGACGGCGGGAAAGACGAGAAAAAAGACGTTGTATAGAAGAAGAGAGGAATGATCCAAGCGAACAAAGAGAGATGGATCAAAGGAAGAAGTGAGCGACAAAGACAACGGGGAAGACGAGCGCTGGAACGCAGAACGAGTGACTTGAGGGCGTTTGGTTGTTTTGTTGAAAGGGGAGGAGGTGAGGGAGCGATGCGATGGGGGGGTGGGCGTGTGTGTGGGCGGAGGCGGAGGCCAGCTTGATGAGGTGGGCAGGGAATTTTTCGAGGGGGGTGGGTACGCGTATGGGAGTGAGGGTGCAATGGGAGGTACCTTGGCTGATGGAAGCAGGTACGGGCAGGCCAAAGAAATTGGACAGTGTGAAGCGTACTGTGTGCGGTGTGGTGCTCAGTGGCCTGAGCAGAGCTAGTTGAGGGCCTGGACGACCTGGAGTTAGTGCCTGGACGGGTACCTGTCGAGCCTCACGCTACTGCAGCCGAGAAGGACCTGAGAGGAAGAGAGCATCACCACCGGCGCACCACCACCGCACCAACCGCACCAACTGGGTACTGGACAGGCCCAGAACACCCGGGCTCCAGCGGGCTCCGGGATTACAATTCGTAGCACGCTGGGAGTGCTCGATTTCCCTGGTGCCCTGGTGCCCTGGTGCCCTGGTGGCCAAGCAAACCAACCAATGTGCTCTCGCGGCGGGCTGGAATGCTACGCGCCCATTGGCTGGCGACGGGTCTCTGTCCAACGGTACCTGTCGGTACCCAGCCCGCCCGGGGGTCAGCATAGCACATATTCATAGCACCTTGGGCGCGATTATTGGATGCAGGAACCAGCAAAAGCCAAGTTTTTCGGTCCCATTGTTCCTTTTTCGGGGTGTTTTTTCGTGCCTTGTCCAAGGTGCTGGTGGAGAGGGCCGCGTACTCTATTCGACGCGCCGGGGGAGGGGTTTGCACCGTGCGATCCGAGGCACGTTGCTATCGCGGCCGTGTGCATCCCATGTCTGCCGGTCTGTCCGTACGAAAGTACAGCCAAAAGTCAGGAGAGAAGGTGTACGGGGGTACTTCCATGTACACTGCAACCACACAGCGCTGATCCTCTGCAGGTAGCCGACATCAGTTTGCCAGCACAGTGCCGACTAATCACGGCTCTACGCTATTAGTACCTTAGTAGTAGCTTCCCATCTACGACACATCACGCTGTTAGGTATTGCTAGCCTCCCGCCGGCGCGAAAAGCGACTCAGACTCACGGCCCATTGTCTTTTCCGCTTTTGCCCAGCTCGCTTCGCTCGTTGCTTGTCGTCTTCCAGCAGGTAATCACACTGCCCATTTCCACCCGCCCCACCGCAATTAAAGTCTTCGCCCGCCTCGGCTTTGTTTGCTAATAATACATGCACACACGCTCACTACATGCTCCTCTTTCCTTCTTCCTTCTTTAAAAATATCCCGCACAGCCTCCCCTCACAGAATAACATCATACGTGTGGCGCTTGGCTTCCCGCGCCCGGCACCGGGCATATGTATTTGGCTCGCAGGCCCCGGCACGCCTGGGCACCACGCATGTGTCTGCATGGCGGGGATCGACGCGCCCAACGAGTCTGGCACTGTGTCACACGGTGACACTCAGCGCGTACCTCCATGGAGATATGGAGATTCCTATGTACCTGGTGATGGTACCACGAGGTACCCCCGACGCTCGAGTACCCTCTGCTCTTTGACTGCAATATCATTGTAATGAACCTGCTCATTGTCTTGCCCCCGGCCTGCGTCCATGCCGTCTCATACAAAATCACCACCCGTCCCGCAGGACGGCACAAGACTTGCAAAAGTCCTGCTTGACGTTGAAATGAAAGCTCTCTGGCGACGGACACATGCTTCCTATCATTAATCTCGTGCGCTTTCTGAAACGCACTACCACAAGCTCCCGCTCATCAGTTCATAGCCCTTCAGGCACAAAAGCTTGTCTGTATCGGGGTTGCCTCTCCGCAGCCCGATATTGTGCATGCGATATTTTATGCAAACCCCGCAACTATCGATTACCTGTTCGCGCACCCTCCTGCCATCCTACCTTGCATAAAACAGTGACCCCGTACGGTGGAAGACGGCCTTATCAGCGCCAATGTCGCAGACCTGAGACAAGCGGTTTGGCTCGCTTCATCGACCCCCGGGCGTACTGTCTCTCTATCTTGCCTCGATGAGCTGGCCATTCAACCCCATTGACACCTTGGACCGGCCATGCAATGCAGTTTGAGCAACACGCCAAACCAACCAGACACAGGCCGGCCAGCTTCGACTGCGTTCATTGCATTTCGCCAGGCACAACTGCCAAGTCAACCTTGCCTGTCGAGCCCCTGTCCTGTCTCATATCACATCTAATATCGCTCCCTTCCACATTCCCAGCTGGTGAACCATCTCCCACCTACCTTGGCGGTGGATCATGCCTCTGTTCCTTGGCACAGTGAATACGAGCCGCCGGCACTGCCTCACAACAGTCCACCAAACATTTTGATACTCTAGTTAGCAGTCGGATGCACTCGCCGTCCATGAACTATTTATGTTTATATATCAGCCCTGTGACGGGAGTTCTAGATAGAATAGGAGTCCCGTCAGCCTAGAAAAAAACGGGAAGCGCGGGAGCAAAAGGCGAAGGCGGCCCGCAACCTCCTTGGAACACGCCGCTTGGCCAGCATGAACTTGCTTTATTCGGGAGCTTTTCTTCGTCGTCATCTCGATACCTTGCTCGAGGCCGTGTCTGAGATGACCCCCTTGCGTTGGATGCGGCCATCTGTTCAGTCGCAGAACTCTAGGAAAACATGGATTATACGCTCTCTTGCAGCCGACTTGCTTTCTTGGTTCATTTACGTTTTGCGTCCTGTCAGTGGACGCTGCTGAGGCACAGGAGTAGCCAAGATGGCCTCAAAGCGATCATCTGGTGATGTCGCACTTCCCTTGCACTGTGGCTGTTGAACCAAGTGTCATGGTGGCGCTGCACCTTACCAATGTACATGGCAGTACATTTTGGGTGGTGGTCGCCTGTTGATGAAGCAAGGTTGATGGAAGGAACTGGATAGATGGCTAATGCGCTGGCCTCCATCGGCTACGGTTTTCGAACGCCCTGTCTGACCTGACTGGCCAGGCAGCCAAGGAGATAGAATAGACTGACTCGGCGGCGGTGACAGCGGTTCTTCATCTAGCCGGACGCTCCCGTTACCCATCTCTGGCTGCTCAGAGGATGCAACCTCGTGAAGCCAGTTGTCAACTTGCCTCAACACGCTGCGAGAAGCCTCCAGACCGTGACAGCAAACCCGCCGAGGTATTGCTTTGCTGGAACGCTCCCGCTACAGTCCCGGTTTCAGCGCCGTATGCGTGCTGGAGGCCGACGCGGGCGGAAGGGTCGGGGCGTTGGTCCATAATCGGTGCCCGGCTCGGAATAACTCACCACGCGCAGATGCGATGAGCTCCAAGATCCAGGTCCAGGTATGGGGCACGAAGGAGAGGCGGCCTCTGGTTACGTGCAGTGACGAGCACACCATCTTGTCCTGGCGGTGCCTGGGCGTGGTACCCGGATACATGCATGTCGCAGCGTGAGGGGAAAAAGGTGGCTGGCGGAGAGAGCTTACTCAAGGTGCGGTACCTGGCCCGCCGCGTAATTGTCGCTGGTGGCAAAAGTACCGCGCAGGACGGCAACGAGCGGGGATTCGCTGCGCCGGGGCCGGCTGAGCACAATTGGTCTCGGAAGCTGCTCTGCTGCTTGCTTCTTTTAGCAGGGCTTGCAGGGCGGCAGAAGAGCCTGGGAGTTCTGTTGCTACGCGGTTTTGTCTGTGGTTTTTGTCTGTAGGCAGCCTTCTGGTGGCGCACGCAAGCCCGGAGCTGGCCTCTAGCCCTTTTGGGCACGAGACGCAACCAGCCTAGCGATGCTACCATCGATAGCGACTCACAGGCCTTCAACACTCCCGTCAACAAGCGTCCCCCAAACAACACCTCTCTTTCCATCATCCATCGTCGTTCTCGGTCGCTGCATCGAGACCTGCCCTCGCACACCCTAAATACACTCGTCGAATCGCTTCCTTTCGTCTCCCCCCGACGAGCCGCTCGCCCACCATGAAGAGCGCTTTGATCGCCGCGGCCGCCCTCGCTGGCTCCGCCCAGGCCGGAGTCCACAAGATGAAGCTCCAGAAAATCCCGCTTGCTGAGCAGCTGGTGCGTTGGATGCCTCTCGCCCGATGCATCGTCTTGATGGAATACTGACAGTTCTCGCAGGCCGGTGCCAGTTTCGAGGCCCAGGTTCAGCAGCTTGGTCAAAAGTACCTTGGTGCCCGCCCTGCCAGCCGCGCCGACATCATCTTCAACAACCAGGTTGCCGAGTCCAAGGGCGGCCACCCCGTTCCCGTCTCCAACTTTGCCAACGCTCAGTGTTAGTATTCATTGAGCTGCCCTCATGTAGTTGTAACCCTTCTAACAGCCTCTAGACTTCTCCGAGATCACCATCGGCACTCCTCCCCAGACCTTCAAGGTGGTCCTGGACACTGGTTCCTCCAACCTCTGGGTTCCTTCCCAGTCGTGCAGCAGCATCGCTTGCTTCCTCCACTCCACATATGACTCGTCGTCTTCCTCCACATACAAGAAGAACGGCTCTGATTTTAAAATTCACTACGGCTCTGGCAGCCTGACTGGCTTCGTCTCCAACGATGTCGTTACCATTGGTGATCTCACTATCAAGAACACCGACTTTGCCGAGGCTACCAGCGAGCCTGGCCTGGCCTTTGCCTTTGGTCGCTTCGACGGTATCCTGGGTCTCGGCTATGACACCATCTCGGTCAACCGCATTGTCCCCCCCTTCTACCAGATGATCAAGCAGAAGCTCCTCGACGAGCCTGTCTTCGCCTTCTACCTCGGATCCGAAGAGGAGGGCAGTGAGGCCATTTTCGGCGGCGTTGACAAGAACCACTACACGGGCAAGATTGAATACATTCCCCTCCGCCGCAAGGCTTACTGGGAGGTTGACTTTGACGCCATTGCTTTTGGTACAGAGGTTGCTGAGCTTGAGAACACTGGTGTCATCCTGGACACTGGCACGTCGCTGAACACTCTCCCCACCGATCTTGCCGAGCTTCTGAACAAGGAGATTGGCGCCAAGAAGGGCTTTGGTGGCCAGTACACGATTGACTGCGCCAAGCGCAGCTCGCTTCCTGACATCACCTTTACGCTTGCTGGCTCCAACTACACGCTGCCCGCCACCGACTACATTCTGGAACTTGGTGGTAGTTGTGTTTCGACCTTTACCCCGATGGACATGCCGGAGCCTGTCGGTCCTCTCGCCATTCTCGGCGATGCCTTCCTCCGCCGCTACTACAGCGTCTACGACCTGGGCAAGGGCGCCGTCGGTCTCGCCAAGGCCAAGTAAACGTTGGCACTACATGTTTGAACTCGTGGCGAGAGTCTGAGGCGCTAGTAGATCGCGGACTGTTGTGTTCCGTTAATGAGGGCTCGGACGGAGGAGGCTATAGCACCCGACTGCTCAGATTGTTTACAGTCGTTTTATGTACACCATACGAGGTACCTTCAATACAGACTTATCCACCTTATGAAGCTTGAGGATGTGCAGTGCAGTGTCACGTAGGTAGCAGCTGGTAGAAGAAGGGAACCAGCATAGCAACAGTGGAGCGGGAGCTGTGACATGCTCGATGGCCGTGGAGCTAACGGCTGCGAGATGGCCTTAAGGCATGAGAGCTACGGCTGCAAGCTGGCTAGGAAGGTAGCTCCAATAATTGCCAGCATCTTGACAAGAACAGGAAAACAACAACAACCCAAAACCAAGTTAAAAAATGAAAAAATCGCGCTCAGATCAATTTTCGGGACACCCGCATCTCCAGTCGCACGCAGGCGGTGCAACAGTAGCAGGGCGGGCGCAGGGGAAGAGCAGCAAGTCACGTGGAAATGTACGTTTTGAGGGTGAGTACCTTGTACCTCAGATTCTGACAGTCCGCCCGGTAGAAGGGAAGTACCCGGGACCTGGACCAGCCTTCTGGCCTCCCTTCACACACCACCAACGCCCCCCATCCGAAGGACGCCGCTCCTGGCAACCTCTGCGTTTTTTCCATTTTGCCTGTTCCCAATCCCCTCTGATAATATTCCTCTGCCTTCCCGTCCCCTCGAATGCACCGGGCCCCGTCCCCTTTTCCCGAGCTGCCTTTGCGAATTGAATCTCGCCCGCCGACGCGCGCGCCCTTGATGAAAAAGGTTTGGCGTCGCACTCTCACCCCCCAAATCCACTTTCGCCTCTGCCTCTCTCTCGCTCTCCCGCCGAAAAATCCACGAAACCGCGTATCGCGACGAACGGCCGCCGCCGCCGCCCCTCGAGAGCAACCACACCTCCTCCCCCCCCGCGGCCGCTTCGCCGTATCGCGAGATCAGACGCGAGAAGAAAAGTGATGGCGCAGCCCTCGCCCGCGGCGCCCACCAACGGCGTCTCGTCCGCCTCGCCTGACCCCCCCAGCGACGCCTCCCAGCTATCTGTCCCCAGCAAGCGGAAGCGCGACGACAGCACCGACGAGGCGCCCGCCCAGCAGCAGAAGACGACGGGCGCGTCCGGCGGCTGGGCGGGAAAAAAGTCGGGAGAGCTGCTGAACTATTACCAACAGGTTCTGACCAGGTAGGTTGCATTTCTTTTCTCATCGCGAGGTGTCCTTTTTCGTCGAGGGAGAAACCCGCCCTCGACGACCGCATCTCTCTCATCCACCGTCCTTCGCATCGCGACTAACCACAACTCGCACGGCAGTCTCGATACCGACAAGGCCATCCTGACGCGTCTGCTGCCCGAAGCCAAAACAGACCAAGAACCCCAAATCAAGCGCCAAAAATCCACGGAACCGTCGACGCGCTCCTCCATCAACGACAAGTTTGCGGCCAAGTCGTACGAAACCATCGACGATGCCGCCGCCGACGTTGTTGTCGCCATCGACGAGGCTCTGAAAGACATCGACGCAGCCGAGAATCCCAAGGAAGCCGTGCGTCTGAGGGAATTCAAGCGCAAGGCCCTCAAACACGCTGCGCAGGAGAAAGCATACCCCCAGGTCAAGCCGGAAGTGCAGTCGGACCCGGAAACCGCTTTCCAAGACGGCTCCTCGGTCCTGTCCATTGTCGGCTTCGCGCCGCAAGAAAGACGGTTATTTTCCAGCCTTCCCCTCTCCAAAGATGTCAACCTTTCCGATGTGGCTCTGCCGCCTGGCGTGTCCACCGTCACCGTCACTAGATCAACCCAACAGGTGCCCACGCGCACGCTTGGCGAGCTGTTTGGATCTCACCGTGCCTTGCCGCCTCTGAACCCCCCGAAACAACCAAAGTCGCAAGCAAAGGGCACCGCGATTGACTTCTACCACCCGGAGCCGACAAATGCCCGTACCAATTGCTATTTTAACACAAAGCTGGCCTCTGGGTACTATCTCGACTATAGCAACGCCATACCCTCGTCTCAAGCTGTACCGAAACAGCGCGAACGTGCCGAGAGCTTGGCCGGAAAGAAGCCGTCGATGAGCGAGCTTGAAATGTCAGAGGTTGAGTCGTTGTTCCGCGGCGCCTTTTCTGCGTTCGCGCCTTGCAAAGATGACTCGGCTGCTGTGGTGCCTTCTAGCGTCGCTGGGCGCATCTGGTGGCAGCGGTCGGGTCAACAACTCTTTGAGCGGATGCTGGATGCCGACTACTACGGCGACAAGCAAAACAAGGAGTCAACGGCGAAGTCGACAATTGACGAGCTTGACGAGGCTGCCATCCAAGATGCTATCGATCACTGGGACGAGACAGCCGTTGACCCCACCTTGGACGAGGTTATGGGCACTCGAAGCCAGGCAGACCAGGATGCTGACGATGTTCTTCAAGATGTCTCGGATTTGATTGAGACGCTGGCATCCTATCAGCGCATCCGTAATCTTACCCTGCCCAACTCGCAGAACAGACAGTCTAGCGACCCCGTCACCGGGGATATGCTCGCCAACTCCAGCCCAGAACCGTCTGAGGACGAAGTGGCCACGTATGAGATGCTCAAATCTCAGCTGGCCCTCATCATTAAAACCCTCCCGCCCTTTGCCGTTGCTAAGCTGAATGGAGACCAATTGGATGATCTTCTCATCAGCACCAAGATACAAGTTCGGGCAGACGACTACCATGGTACCTTGGAAGAGGACGAAGCTGGTGTACAAGCGCGCCTGCGGGCTCAACAGCACCAGCAGCAACAACACCAGCAGCAACAACAGCAGCAACAACAGCAGCAACAGCAGCAAGCAGCTCATAATGCTCGCCCGCCGCCGCAGCGCACTCCCAGTACTGGCGGACAGTACCAAAACCAGTACACAGTTGCTGGGCAGTATGGCACGCCGGGTCGCACACCGCAGCCACAACAATACTACCGGCCGGGTTCCCAGCCTGGCTTCCAGCCACAACGCAATGCGACACCACAGCAGGCTCGCCCGCCGCAGCCTAACCAGTACACGCGGCCAAACGGATTCGCTGCGAACCAGTATGCTACACAGCTGGCTAAAGCCCAAACACCATACGGACACCAGAACATGCCGCAATACGCAAACCAGCAACGGCAACAGTTTGCCCAGACTCCACAGGCTCAGCCTGGGGCGCCTAATGCGGCGGCCTATCACCAATACCAGCAACAGCAGCAGCAGGGCGTTGCGCCACCCGCCAACTATGCCGGGTATACGAACGGCACACCCCAGCAGCACGCGCAGCATCCACAGGCGCAGCAGCAAAGACAGATGTACAGCCAGTCCCCTAACATGCAGACTCAGCAGCGGTATGCGACCCCGACTCCCCAACCTGGCACGCCCGGCCAAGGGGCACGGTATGCGCCCGGACCGAACCAACCTGCTGGCTACAACCAGTCGCCTGGCCTCACGGGATACCACACAGTCATTTCTGAGGCCCAGCAGCAGCGCATCCTCGAGCAGGCAAAGGCCCGCGTCGCCGCTGGCGGGCAGCCGGGAGGCTACTCCAACGCCGCCCTGGCCGCCGCCCGTGCCAGCATCGGCAACCAGCAGAAGCCGCCAACGCCGACAGGACAGAGGGCGAGCACCCCGGGGCTACCACCGCACAAGGTGACACCCGTGCCTGTGCCCGCCATCCCTGGCACCACGGCTCAGCAGCCGCCACAGTAGTGAGCACTTGGCACGACTGTGCTACTTTGTAACAAAAGTGGGATCCGTTTATCTTGTTGTTTCAATGGAAACCTGATGTTTCTTGCTCGGATTTTTTATTTTGCATTTTATAGTGGGAGAGGATGCTTTGTTTCTTCCCTTTTCGCCAACGCTGTATTACTATGGTGGGCGATACGGAAGAGGAGACGGCAGAGCAACAGCGGCGGGATTAAGAGGAATTAAAAACTCAGGCGTATTGACAAACCTTGGGGGAGGGACGGATAATGGCACAGATTTCTTTTTCTTTTGGAAGAAAAATATGATCTTGTTATTTTATTTCTAGGCTGATTTGGAATGGCGTTTTCCTTTTTTTGCTTGCTATTTTTCTTTTCCTTTTATCCTCTTCGTTGTATGAGTTGATGCGGCTAAGGAAGAGAAAGAGGGAGAAGAAAAAGACGATATTTGTTAATGGAAACGTTTTTTTTTGGCCATTCTTATTTCCTCTTTTCATTTCGTGTTTATTGGAGGGATGGCGGTGAGGTTAAGAAGCTACTCAATTTGAGGTCGTTTTTCTTCTACGATTTTTTGAATCACGGTGATGTTTGGAACACGTTGGTAAGAAGAGCGTAGAAGTCGTGAATTGAGTAGGGTATCATAAATCCAGAAAAAGAAACAAAGTCTACCAAAACGCCCAGTACATATGCTCCATGCCCATCGACAGTTCCCTACACCGCAGCCGCCACCACCACCGCCCCCTCCTCCTCGGTCCACTCCCGGACGACGTGGCGCATCTCGAAGACGACCTCGACGGCGATGAGCGCGATGATGATCCACTCGAGCCTGGTGCCGTGGCGCTCCGACGCCATCTCGCGCAGCACGGCGGCCGTCTCCTGCGCGTAGTCCATCTTCTGGTTGAGCGCGCGGATGCGGACGCCGACGTCGAGCGCGCGGCCGACCTGCTCGTAGTAGCCCTCGAGGCCGAGCCCCGCGCGCGCGTCCCAGAAGAGGTCCGGCAGCGCGTCGGTGAGCTCCGAGTAGTGGTTGAGGCGGGCGCGGAGGCCGAGCAGCTCGCCGGTCTTTTGCAGGACGAAGCGGCGGCCCAGGGCGGAGGGGGCGCCGCGGGCGAGCAGGGAGGGGACGGCGCGCGTGCTCGCGAGGTAGGCGGCCAGCGCGGCCTCGAGCACGGCGAGCTTGGTGCTACGCGCGAGGCCGGACGAGAAGGCGATCTGGGCGAGCGTGGCGGCGAGGCGCGGGGCGTGGGGGGCGGCGCCGAGGAGGATGACGTCGCCGCGGAGGGCGCTCGCGTCGCGCTGCGCGTCCCGCACGAACTCGAGGTCCTCGGCCTCGCGCAGCGCCGGCGGGTGCAGCTCCTCGGCCGCGGGCAGCAGCCGCG